>JAEIHY010020207.1:0-47434 GCA_018904565.1 Drosophila tsacasi | reverse complement strand
TTGTAAGCTGCAAGGGTATAAAAACTTCGGTTTGCCGAAGTTAGCTTCCTTTCTTGTTTTAATTGAATTTTAATCACTGTCGCACGACATTTTCTTCCATCGTACTTTTCGGGTTGTTTTTTACTATTTAAGTAAATCAGAGAAGTATAAATGTGGTCTCTTATGACTCTTTGCAATCTCTTAGTGATGATAGAAAGCAAAAGTCCCAGCATAGTTCCTCTGCTTTGGAGATTTGTATCCTATTTATGGTGTTTTTCATCAAAATGATGAAAAATCGCGAGTTGCTCGTGTTTGCATTTGAATATTTCGAAATTTGTTTTTGAATATGATAAAGGCTTTCAAATTTGATCCATTCGAATATTTATTAATGCTACTATGTTAAAAATATGAATTTTAGAGCAATTTTTGTGGTTTTTGCCGCGGTTGTACTTTCCAAAAAATAGCCCATATGTACATATGTGCCTTCTACCTACTGAAAAGTCTCATTCGCTGTCTAATTAATGTGCAATAAATTTATGACGGCTCTGCTCTTCAGGAAAAAATTATCAATGAATCAGAATCTCTCTCTAACCTCGTGATGGTTCGTGATAAGGTCATCTCTGCTACACATATAATTTCTCACTGAATTTGATTACCACACAAGTCTTTTGGCTGCAATTTACGTTGATATCAACCACAAAATAGTTTCATCACCACTAAATTTGCAATCCATTCCAAATCCCAAAGTCTAGTAGATACTTTTTTAAATTAACCGAATTTAAGAGAGTGTAAACCCAGATAGTTCCTGGACTCAATTCGCTTTAATCCATCTACTTATTTTAGAAATAAATTACAATTTTATTGTACTCGTACAAAAAATATCGCTTGTGATGTGCCAGACAGCCTCATCCTTGAGATTGGTGCCCTGGGTGCGCACAGGTGGTGGGAGGAGTGGATGTGGAAGAGGGTGGATGGCGCCGGACTACGCACAGCTGTTGGGGCACTTGGCCGCCGTCGTCCACTCGTCGCTGCCGTCGCAGCAGTCGCACACGTGATCATTTATCCGGCTGCTGGCCACGTAAACATCCAGGCCCCGGCCCGTGATGTGACGCTTCTGGTAGCGGCAGTAGAACCGTCCCGCGGAGCAGGCGTTCGTGCTGGGCTCATCGCTGCCGTCGCCCTCGCAGTCGCAGTAGTTGTCGTTGAGATGATCGAAGGGGATCTCCTTCGTGCCATCCAGACACCGGAACTTGCCCTCGAAGTTGGGCTTGTAGGCATCGTAGTCGAAGAGGCGGGTGCCCCTGGAAGCAGAGCAAGGTCGAGTGAGTACATTGGTGTACTGGCAACAATGCCCAATGCCCAAGCTTACCTAATGATCTTGATGGGATCCTCGTTCCCGGCTCCAGCTGCCGTGCCACCGCCCGCGGGAGCAGCTGGAGCCACCGGTCCGCCTCCGCCGCCATCGAAGTCGTCGACGTCGCGCTGCTTGCTGCCCAGCGACTGTCTTATCTGCTGGTGCTTCCTCTTGATCTGCTGTAGGTTCCACGGCGTAGGCACTCCCGGCAGCTGGTTCAGCGAGAAGGCCTAATTATTATTGTTTATATTACTTGTTAGCGTCCGAACTTTAAACCCAAATGTATCGGTCGGTAAGCATACCTGATAAGCGATGAAGGATATGCCGACCAGGAAAATGAGCAGCAGGAACATCTTGGACTTCTGCTTGTAGAAGGGTTTGTAGTAAATGTTTTCTCGCTTCACCCATGTCTTTCGCATAGTTGTCTTTTAGCTCTGGGAATGGTTCTGGTTCTGTATAAAAAATATGTTTTGTTTATTAGACAGCATTGTTGTTGTGCTTCGCGACCCTTACCAACACTGTCCGGAGCTGCCACCACTTCTAGAGATGGGTGGTGACATTTTTTTATTTTGGTATTTTTAATTAATTTGTTATATGTTTATAAGAAATTTATTGATCAAATACTTGTAAATTGTAAATATAAATTATAATTGTATAATTGGGAAGTGATTACCTAACTTAAATACAAGTTTTGTACTTTGAACGTAATATTTTACAGACATATCCTTTTTAAAAAAAGGATTTCTACACAATCCCCAGGGCATCTTGCAAACATATCTTCTTCAATTTCATAGACTTTTATTTGAGCTTGCACAGAAAAGCCAGCTCATTGCTGATGAGGGATCCTCAGGTCATCTTGCAGAGGTATTTCTTTCATTCCATAGGCTTTTATTTGAGCTTACAGCACGTAAAGTGAAAGTAATGTGAGGCGCGAAAGGAAAATAAATAAGTGCAGATGGGAATGGTAGAGTGGCAGGATTTGGAGATTAGGTGGCCTTCAGAAAAGCCTCGTGCTTGTACACCTCGATCACGTTCTCAATGATCTCCCACTGGTGCTCGCGGGTAAAGTCTTTGACCAGCGGCTTATACCACATGGCCGATTCCTCGGACTCGTCGGTGAATGGCACCTGGACGCCGTAGGTCTGTAGGGCCAGCGATAGACAGCCGATGGCCACATGGGTGGGCTTGTACTTAAGGATGTTGGCGCTGTGGTGGAAATCTTGCAGGTAAGATGCTGCGGCCTTGGCAATGGGCACCGAGTTCCACACCTCGGCGCCCACCCAGTCTTGTAGGGTCTTCATATAGTAGAGTAAGTACTGCAATATAAAGATTTGGAGATGGTGAGCGGGAACTAGAGACGGCGCATTAAAGTACTAACCTTGTGGGCCAGGTCGATGTTGAGATCGAAGCCCAGGGTTCGTGTGATGAGCAGCTCCGCCTGCACGATGGCATCGCGCATGGACCAATACTCGTCGTTGAGATCCAGCGGATCATTGCCCCGGTTTAGAGTGCAATATGCCACGTTGATCACATCGCGTATCTTCACACAGTCGTCGTCCTTGATCTTGCCAGCCAAGTACAGCGAGGAGGCGGCAATTAGCTGTTTTATTTGGGGATTATGTCTGTGAGATGCGTTACACTTTTAAGGGAACCCAATACGCACGAACTCATCGTAGTCGCTGCTCTTCACCTCCCGGAAGAAGCGGTGGAACACAATGGCCGCACAGGCAGCGGTCAGGGGCTTCATCTTCAGCTTGGCGGCACACTCGAAAATGTACAGGGGCACCATTCCGGGCTTGCTCAGCTTCCTGTCGAGTATCAAGCACGTTAAAGGGATTCATTCAACCAGCCTCCATTGTCTCCACTTACCTATAGTCGATGGGCTTCACGCCCTGCGACTTGTTCGTGTCCACGTGCTGCTGCAAAGACATGACATCCAAAACGTTCTTCATTTTCGCAGGCAAATGCCGAATCGAGCGGATTTATTGAAGCTGGGGGATGGGGCGGCAGCAGTGCCGAATTTGAATGCGAGTTCGTTGGCCAACGCAGCAGACTGGATAAAGAGCCACTGCAGGTCAGCTGGGAGCTACGAACTAAATGCGGGACGCAGACACACCGAAAAATCGAGAGGCGGCAAACCGGTTCGGGCTGCAGCGGCGACGAGGTGCAATGTGAATGGAAAAACTAACGGGGCGACCGGCGAGGCGACGACAGCTGTTCCGATTTCACTTAAAATGGTGGTCAACTTTGTAAAAATCACCCATTTTCCCTGTTTAAAATGATAATCTGACTCAACAGCTGGTTGGCTTAGACAGTGTTAGGTAACTGCTTGTGAAACTACAGCACTTGTCGATTCTATAAACAGACAGGTAAAAAGTTTACTTACGCAGAGAATTTAACGTAATTGACTGGCGCAATAATTTAAAAGTTTTATAAAGAAATAAATCAAATCAATCAAATCAAAAAGACTTCATAAAAATCTTACTATTAATATAAAATAAAATAATAAGCCTTTACATTTGTTGATATATTATTTATATTTAAAATACTAAAGAGCTTTTCATATATATGTCAATAGTCACAAGCTGTAAATTCGAGTCCCAATTTCTTTCAGTGCATCAATATTCGATAGCTGTATATCGATAGTCACCGATTGGATACATCGCCGCCAGCTGTTCCGCTCTGTTCCCCCGGTCCCCCCTCCCGGACACATTTATTATCATTGCGAAAACCAAGTGCAGGCAGCAGCAAAAACAGCAAATCCGTCGCAACCAGCCGAAAATGGATCAATAACGCGCCAGCTAGGGCTAACTCGCAAACCCCTTGACCGCTAATTGGATTCCATTGTGCGCCCAGCGACAGGAAACGGAAATCTACAACAGCCCGCAGCGAATCGCTTGAGAGATACACAAAGAAGCAGAAACAAACAAAATATGAAGGCGACCAAGACGCGGGCTGTCCGCCTCACAAGCTTGACAGAGGACGTGACCAGCGTGCCGGAGGATGCTCCCTTCCGGGCACGCCTCCACTTCCTGTTCGCCCAGATCGAGCGGGAATTCGAACAACTTTACCTGGAAAATCAGAGCTGTGAGTGCCATGGGATTCAGAGTGCATTATTACTTCCTTTAAATCTGTGGAGATCTTATATATGTAGAATTCGCTAGTCGAATATGAATATGAAATTATAGAAAATTTAAATAATTATTTATTAATTTCAGTGCAGGATAAACTGGACGTTGCCACCGCCACCAAGGAAACCGTGGTCCTGCAGGAGCCGCGATCTACCGCAGGAGGAGTGCTGAGCGCTCCATCCTCCTCCTCCGTTTTGGTCACTCCGGCCACCCAAACAGATGAAGTGGGCGCCAGCTTTCTGGCCGCCGCTTCCAGCACACACAAGAGCTTGAAAGCCAAGTTGAGCAGCGCCACCGGCGGCAGCAAGGCGAAGGCCAGCAACAAGATCAAGGCCCAGACAAGCCGAATCGTGTCCAGCTTCAAGGCTCCAACAGTGGTAAGCACTGTGGTGCGAGAGTTCGGTGGACATAAGGATGGGATTTGGCAGGTGGCCGCAAAGGCGGGACAGCCCATTATAGGCACCGCTTCCGCCGATCACACGGCCTGTATCTGGGGCGTGGAAAGTGCACGGTGTTTGCTGCAGTACCAAGGACACGCCGGCTCCGTCAACTCCATAAAGTTCCATAAGCAAAGGGATCTCGTCCTCACGGGCAGCGGCGATGGAACAGCCCACATCTGGCAGGCGGCCGTCAACTGGGAGGTGTCAAAGTAAGTGTCCACTCAGAGACGTTTATCATGATCAATATTTACAATTTTCTTTGACCTGCAGGAAGGGCCACTCGTCAGAGGAGGAGCTGGACGACAGCGATGAGCAGGTTGAGGACCGCGATCGCGTGGACACCTTGCGCACCCCGTTGTGCGAGTTTACAGGCCCCGGTGGGCATCTGTCCGTTGTGGTGGCCGCCGACTGGTTGTCCTCGATGGACCAGATCATCACCGGCAGCTGGGACCGGACTGCAATACTGTGGGACGTAGAAACCGGCCAGCCTCTGCAGCCGCTGACAGGCCACGACCACGAGCTGACACATGTTTCGGCGCATCCCACTCAGCGCTTGGTAGTCACCGCCTCCAGGGACACCACGTTCCGGCTGTGGGACTTCCGGGAGGCCATACCCGCGGTGTCTGTGTTCCAGGGCCACACCGAAACGGTTACCTCCAGTGTGTTTGCGCGGGATGACAAAGTGGTGTCCGGATCGGATGACCGCACCATCAAGGTGTGGGAGCTGCGCAACATGCGCTCGGCTCTGGCCACAATCCGGACGGATTCCTCGGTTAACCGCTTGGCGGTTTCCAGCGGTGGGATCATCGCAATACCACATGACAATCGCCAGATTCGGCTGTTTGACTTGAATGGACAACGGGTGGCCAGATTGCCGCGCACCAGTCGCCAGGGTCATCGGCGGATGGTGTCCTCAGTGGCCTGGGCGGAGGAGCCGCTGCTCGACTGCGACCTCTTCTCCTGTGGCTTCGATCGCCGCGTCTTTGGCTGGTCCATCGTCCTGCCAAAGGACAATTGAAGGCGATTAAAAGGGGGAGCTGCTCCTAAGGAAGGATAAGTAGGAAGGATGAGCAGGCAGCCCTCTCGGAATGCAAAACATCTCTCGAACAGAGCATCCACCAGAGATGCTCGTACTTATGTGTGTAGCCGTTAATCGTTAGATCAAGTATTATGCAGACATTGTTCCAGATGTTCTAGATGTCGATCCTGAGTGTAATTACTGTTGCTTTTTGCCAAATAGCTGCGGCACATCATCGAGTGCTGCTATGAACTACATTATCATTGTTATAACATACTATGTGCGTGGGGATTGGGCTGGGCTTCCGAAGTCCAATTCGTATTTTATCTGTGTTTTACTACCATAAATAACATAACATATACATATTATAGGTGTCTAAGGCATTGACGTTATTAGCGAACATGAATAAACATAATCAGGCACTTCTAGATGCATTAACCTGCAAAATGTATGCGATTTTTTTATGATTTAGAGGATTAGGCGGAAGGTATACTTGGTTGAAAATTGAGGCGTTAATTTAAATGCCAATTGTTTAATCATTACCATTCCGGAATTACCTCTTTTATTTCCATTTTATACACTTTCAATATACATTTGATATAACTTAATGTTTCTGGCTAAGGCATAGAGTATAGACATAACAAATTTAAACGTAAAATAGTCCACCGATAATGCGTGGCTATAACTTTGGAATACAGACTCTGTCGCTCACAGGTGGGCAAACTTGAGCACCAACAGTCCGATTAGGATGCCCACCTCCAGTATGATAATGAGTATCAGAATGATCTTGTTGTAGAGCACCTCCCTGCTCAGTTTCCGGATGATGGCCCGAGACTTGGACAGATCCTGATCGGCGTCCTCCAGACGCCGAGTGGTGCGCAGCAACGACTCCCTCTGCTCGCCTAGTTCGCCCAGCACCTGTGGGGATATTAATATATGTACATAAGCTGGATAATCATGGAGTATTGCAAATTTACCTCAACTCCCATGTTCTCCGTTTCAATGGCAATCTGGTTGGATCTCTGGATGCTCTCCGTCGTACGTTGCAGCACATCGTTCATGCTGGCCGACAGCTGCGCTTGGCTCCTATCGTAGTCACCGCCGCTGGGCAGTTGGTGGTAGCCGGCGTTGGACATGCTTTTTGGGTGTTTTTTAAAATTAAATGCTAGTTTGTTCAGGTTTCGAAAAACAAAATAAAAACAAAGGCAGGGTGTGACCGTTATAACACAAAGAAGAAAGTCATAACGCCTTATCGCTTGGAGGTGTTAAAACATCGATTTTCTATCGTGACTATCGATTATTTTGCCACCGTTATTGAAGAGATTCGCTGCAATCTCTATTTTTATTATTTCTACTAGTAGATATGGCGAATAAGTATATGTTTAATAATCAGAATAAAATACATTTTCTATAAAGTCATAGAAGCAGCTTTTTTTTGTTTTTTTTTTTTAATTTTTTAGCTTTTTAAATATTATATATAGAACATAAAACATAAAAAAATTCAATCTGATTGATAAGGTTCGAAATTTTTAATATTGGAGTTATATAACATATAAATTTATAAAGTTTATTTAAGAATATTCGACAGACATAACTTACTTTAAAACTGTTTTAAACACAAGGGTAATAACTCAATGGTCTTCTTGAATTTGTGTTTTTTATGATTGATTGATTTCAAAGATTTGTATACTTCCGAGAAACAATTGGTCTGATCAAAGTTTTTCGTGAAAAGGAGACAGCCGTTAAATCAAAAGTCAAGAGGTTTGCCCATAAATAGAAAGGGTTCTATAAATTTATCAACTACCATTTTTTACCTTTTCCCCTTCTACACCTGCACCCCCTGCCAGTTGCCAGGGCCGACAAGCGGGGCGATTTATAAAGGCTGACAAAACCAAAACAAACAGCTATCAATATCAGGTTGTCTTATCTGGAACAGGGAATTACTCGGCTGAAGCGTTATTAATTTAAATTGATAGAGGCGGTGGCTAGTGGCTACGCAATGCGGACCGTACATATGTAGCACTCGAAGAGTTTTGACTTTAGTGCGGGTATTTGTCGATTTTTGATTCCTGATAACGACCTCTGGTGTGCTGCCTCCCTGATCATACATGGCCGACATGGCATGCCCGCCCGATCCGAAGATATAGCAACTGTGTGAGTTTTATAGAGAGGCGGTAGCAGCAGAGAGCCGATTGGCAAGCGGGTTCTCGAGGTTCTCGCGGCGAGTGCCAAATTTAAACGCAGTCGATCGCTGGCGGTGAGCAGACGTGCGCTCGCTCGAGATACAGATACTCAGGCACTCAGTCAGATACTCTCGGTCGGCAACAAACAAGTTCTAAATTTATCGCTCGTACTCGCGGGGAATCGAATCTGTGGTGTCTTTGACATTCTAAAGCGTTTTCGGAGCTGCGAAGGTAAGCGAATCCCAGGCGAAGACCCCGCAAAAACCCGATTAACCCAGTGGGTTCAAGGTGATCCATCTCTCGCTCTCGTGAGTAGGGGCAAGAAAGTGTGTCATAGATTTCAGACCACAAAAGCTGCAAAAGCATCTCGGAAAGCACGTGCTTCAGCAGCAAAGCCTGCATCTTGGCACGTGACGATGGCCAGTAATAGCAAGTAGCTATGGCTAGTTAGTTAGTCAGAGGGGAGGGGTCACCTCGCCTGTCATGGGACCCATTGTGCAAACGGCGCTCCCACCTGCCCGAAGTCACAGGTAAAGTCAGAGCGCGCTAGCTCCGTCTCTGTCTGGAGCCCGCGAGTATCTCTGAGATACGTCGTGGTCGTCGTCGTGCGTGTCATAGTGTGTCAGTGTGAGTGTTGGTCGAGCACACAGATACTGTGCCAACATTTGTATGTATGAATATCTGTGAGTCGCGCTCTCCCACAGAGTCGCGAGTTTTCGAGTTTTATGCAATCAAATAATACGGGTATCATGTGATCTCCGGGGCTTGCTTGTGGTCGGCCTAGAAAAATCTTCTGCTAGAACGGAGAAGAAAACTAAACCGAGAACCAAAAGCTGAGCCCGATCGAGTACTTCATGAAAGCTACAAGTAATAGCACACAATAAATACCAGTCGATTATGATTTATGGATCTCTCTATAAATTCCCCGTCGTCGCACTTCCCACCGATCAATCAACTTTAGCTGATTAGCCAGCAGCAGCAGTGCTAGACCCCGTTTATGAATGGAAAATCTGAACGTTCGAGAAATCAAGAAATCTCAGATCTCAAGTACGAGTGCAAATAAGCCTTATAAAGCCCCGCACTCGAGTCCCCGATCTCCAGTTGCGCAACTCCCCAGTCCAAAGCTTATCGGCGTTAGGGCGGAAACCACTTGCATTGCAGTCGAAATATTGCAATTTTCAATAAGCTTTGACTTTAAAGCCTCTATGAAAACTATATTTCACACAGAATTTGAAATTGATTGTTTATAACATTTTTCAAATATGTATTATGGTTGTGTAACTCTATGTAGTCTCAATTAACTTGACACTAGAATCTTACGTGGGTGTGATGAGCTATGCATATAACGACTAACAGCCATGTGTTGTACATCACTAAGTTTTATGGATTCGCGCTCCTGTTTTACAACTCTCATTTATTTTTAGTTCCCTTCAACTAAATTACCTTTCAGATAAGTCTGTGCCATATGGGCATAATTGGGATTTGTGACGCAATAAAAGCGCTTAAGTAGTAGTTTTGGAAAATCAATTGAACTGACAATTGGCGTTAATAAATATGACAGTAGGCCTGGGCGTTTCTTCTGCCGATCGTCTTTGCTTGTGGATTCACATAGGAATTATGTATATATACAAGATACATATGTACATATGTATGTACATAAGGCAGTCTTAATTACTCGCAGAGGAAAAAATGGAATTGTCATAAAAACGAACGCTCTCAATAAAAAGTAGAAGTTATATTCGCGTTTGAATTAACAACAAATAGCAGCAAGAGAGCTCAGCGAATGGGAGAGCAGAAGAGAAGAACGATAGAGAGAAACAAACAAAACAGAGCGAAAAGTGAACGAAACTTCGAAGCGTAGCGATATTAGCACAAGGGCGTGCGCCCGCTCCCAAAAAAAGGGGGGTTGTCAATGTCACCGCTCTCCGCCTAGCTTTTTCGCCCTCTCTGTGCTCCTCTCCGTCGATTAAGGGGGGAATATACACCTCGATTTTAATTTTTTTTATTTTCTTAATGTTTGATATATTATATTAAAAATGATTTTTGACGAAACGGTCATTGGAACCGTTTTCATAGTTTTTTACCTTTTCTCCCCCTTCCTATGTGTAAATATGTATGTATATGCCCCGTTAAATGTGATTAAGGCTCACCCAAAACTCGCGTGTGTTAGACAGGAGCAACAACAACAGCTGCATTTGAAGTACAGTACAGCTTCATTAATTCGAAATAATAATAATAAAAAAAAAAAAACAAACATAACTAAAAATAGTTTTTAGATATTGATCCTTAATATCTTTAAAAAAGTTGTTATTTTCAACATTTAAAATAATTAATAGATTTGATCATTGATCTTTTGATAATAATCAAAGCATACTTTTTAGCTTCTTTGGAAAAAATAACTTTGGGTTCTCGTATGTACTTTAAAATAAAATCAAGTGTTCGATTCTAATTATGTTCATAAAAGAATAATTCTTATTAACTAGTTTATCCTTAAATATTAGTTCTTACTTATGTCTAACTGTATTTGGAGGTGGCTTGCACCCACACACACGCTCGCAAGGCTAGAGTCCACTCACGAAAATGACCAGCGAAGAGGAGCGAACAGAGAGAGGAAGGAAAGAAGCGAGCAGTGGATATAGCAAACGGCAATGGCTACGTCGCTTAGCGCCTAGTTGTTATTTTGAAGTTGAACTGGTTTACAGTTAGCGCAGCTGTTTCGCCGCCTCGGTGTTTTCAACGTTTTCAGTGTTTTTTCGTGTTCGAGCTGTGCGTGCGAGCGAGTGATATTGGGCAATTGGGAATTCGAAATTCCAGTTTTCAGTGAATTGAATTTATTAAAACGAAAGCGGCACCTGAGCAGGCGAGTTCAATTGGAATAATACCTGTTTTCCAATCATCATCATGTTACAAAAAAATTGCCAATTAATTCAAGAGAAATGAATAAATATTTACAAATACAGTGCCTTGTTTGTCCTCGTCTGGATATTGTGTTTATAAGCAACGATTGTATATATACATACATTCATACTTATGTACATATTTGTCTATATAATAGTCTGATATCGTATTGCTACGTACTGACAGGGTTCGTGTCCGAGCTGTGCTGATTTCCGCCTGGCAGCGATAAAACCTTCTAAGCAAGCACCCCGCCCTTTTGATTAAATTTTAATCAATTCAATTATAAGTACAGTACAGTATAAATTTCTTTAACTAAAGTCTACTAGGAACTAGTAAAGTGTGTTAGTCCTTTATTAATGTTTCAAGTGAGTTAAAGCTTCTGAAGTTCCTATTTTTGTTAAATTAAAAGCTAATATGTTAAAGATTTTTATTAACAATTTTTAAAAAGACCCAAATAATAATACCATAAATATAGGTTTTCTACAAACTATTCAAATGCGTGCACAAATATAGTTAGCAATGATTGTAATATTGAGCTACAATTTAATGACATTTCAAAAACTAACAGCAAGTATATTAAAACTCAGTCTGAATCCTCAAAGATTACAGACATTTACCCTTCGTAATCTATTTATTTTAGTGTGTACAGGGTGTAATGTTGTTAATTTCTCTATAAAAGTTTAAAATGCACAAAATGGCATTGTAAAAAATTAACAAGTAGCCGGTGTTATATTAGAACCCAGTCTATATGGAATTCCCTCCTGCGTTTCTGTTTTGGCACACGCCAATACTAGGCTAATGAGACTATAAAAACTACAAACAATTGAACTGGCAAACATTCTAAAACGATCTTTAATGACCCGACAATTGGACGCGTATTCGTAATTAATAATAAGAGCAATTAAGGCTGCGAATTTCATGACTCTGCTATTTATAGCAAACTGGCGACAACCGGCCAAAGGCCCAGAAAAAACCAACAAAGTGCCAGCCAAGCACACACTCTTACATATTTGTATAAGTTGGCCTGATAAAAAAGTGCCAGAGTAAGCGAAAAAACTGAAGCCGGGCGAAAGATATGAGCAACAGGCTATCGGAGCATCAAGTGGATCCCATTCCGTCCGGGAACTCGATAGCATAAGTCGTGGGGGGAACTCCAATCCGTCTCTGGATACTGCAGATGCTTGTGTGGTCCTGTCATGTGATTGATGGATCTAAGAGAGCACTGATGGTTGGATGGGTTTTTCGTGCATATCCATGACGTCCCCTGTCTCTGGCAACTGGCCAAGTGTCTGGGCCATGGTTTTGTTATTTTATTGCTGTTTAACAAATGACTCGAACGCCCCTACACAGTGAGATAATTAGCAGTGTCCTAAAATTAATAATTATTATATTATTATTCTTAATGAGACTTTAATTGTAACTGAAACTACTTGCATTCTCATACTTCAAATGTGGAAGTTCTGATTCGCAATAAACATTTATAAATTGAACATAAAATATTCTCTGAGCCTTAAGAATGTTTTACAAATTTTTCTAGAGAAAGCCTCGGAAATGAATCATTCTTTATAGTTGGGTTTAATGTATAAAAATAACACATGAACAGTCATTTTAACATGCTTATCATTGTTTCCTTATATGCTAAGCAGTTCAGATTTCGATTTTGATAGTATTTCTATGTGATCACAGCTAATAATGAAAAATAATCAAAATAAATGTGTTTTCTAAGGCTTGAATTTTACTACAGGGAACAAAAGACCAGGAGTCAGTTTCTCAGAATAAATTAATACCAGTTTACGCCCCTCTCTTAGGGTAAATTTATAACATTTTTAACGTTTTCAGTGCACACAACTTCTGAACATAAATATGTGTCCTACATATAACACATCATTCGTTTTATATCTACCGCAAAAAGCAAAAGCTAATTCTTCTCTCCTGTCGGAGAGTGGGAACTTGGACGGGATTCGGATATGGTGTGGAGGCGGGGGGAGGAGAACAGGGACCATATGTAGTCCGTGGGACCATTAAAGTTCGATAATGTGCGAGGCTGACGTCGCCGTGTCGTTGACTGTTTGGCCGATGATGTCACAGCAAACCTTGATGTCGTCTGTGTGTACACTGCGAAATGGCGAAATGCTCTCGAATGCAGACACCAGACGGCGGACTACGGACTCCTACCACTGCTGCCCTGCCCAGGACCTCGCCCACCTTGCCCCCGACCCGCCCTCAGATGCGTCAGTGCGGAGGCGACCCAATTAAGCCAAACATTACGTGCATTATCTGGGCTCTACCGATTTTTTGGGAGAAGTCAGCTCTATTTGCACATGGCGGGCCAGGCCTGACTGACAGTTCCTGATAAACAGACAATTATCAGTTAATTTGGCGTAATCATAATTTATGTAAAGAGCCCCCATATGTTTCGTGGGTTTTGTGGGGTTAAGGTTTCTTGAGGAAGTGTCAGTGCATTTTGGGTCGACGCAGCGATAAGAGTTGTGCCTGTACTTATGGCTGTAAACAATATTGCAGCCGTATCGAGATAGCTCTGGTAAATAAGTTAAGATTGAAGAGTAAAATAATGTACTTCAGAAAGTGACATTTTGGGAACGGAAAGCTAAGTTATTTCTCAACTAGATAAAACTGGCAACAAGTGGAAAGAAAACTTAAGATATGCATAAATGTAGGATTTACCGAAATAATAACTTAAAATACGGTCATGCCATCTGGCCAGGCAGGAAGAAAATCTATCAACAATGAAATTGACTTTGTGTTGAACTAATCTTTATGGCTGTGTTTGTATTTGGATCATAAATCGGTAGATTCCACGAATTGGAACACATATCATTATACAATTTTGTTCGCGATCGCATTTTGTATCGGTTTAAACGTACTTCCGATGCCTAAGGTAAGGTCATCGGGCCAAAAAATCTCTTTCTGACTTCTAGCAAGATGTTTCATTCTTTTTAACCTTTCAATTAATTTGAAAACTCAGTTAATGGTTTGATTACTTCACCCTTGAAATCCACACAATGCAGCTCTACAAGTATAAAATATTTGTGTCTATATCAAAACTCAACAATTCACTTGGAGTTACGTGATTTCGCTGTTAAATTCATTTGGAACGTGACTGGATGTTGTAATTGAGAAGTCAAAACTTGTTTGGGCTTAGTTATGGACTCTCCCGGTTCGATTCTCTGGTTGTGATGAAAGCCCCGCCATATGGAGCTGAAAATAGAGTGATTGCCTTTCCACACCAAAGAAAAACAAACGAAAGACAAATAAATAAATAGAATCATTTGCAGAGCAACCAGCGAAATTTTGTACATAAATACATATGTCGGGTTGAATAGGGGGCGAAGATGCACTGAGACAAATGAGGCTTCAAAGTCAAAAATAATTAAATCAATTTTATTTATGTAGTTGTAAATGTAATTTGTTGAATGCTGAGAAAGGCAAGACAGCTCAGAGATCCTCGAGCAGATCTTATTGGATATTTGAAAATTTAATGTAATTAGAAAATATGATTTACAGTTCATAATGTATTATTTTTTGGCCAAGTGAAACTATTGTTTATCGTATATTCCCTCGCCTGACCAGAGACCAAAGCCAAACGATGGCGAAAAACAAATCGTGGTCGCTATTCTTTATTTTAATTGCACGTCTGCGGAATGCCGAAACTAATCCCCTTGCCCCCTATCTATCCTATCTATCGTCTACAGGGAACGTAAGCAGTCGCCAAGATGGGGGACATGTTCCGAAGTGAGGAAATGGCACTCTGCCAGATGTTCATTCAGCCGGAGGCCGCGTACACCTCCGTATCTGAGCTGGGCGAAACCGGCTGCGTGCAGTTCCGCGACGTAAGTACGGATTGTAGTTGCCCCTTGGCGCCGCCACTAATCAATGATCCTCTTTTCAGCTGAACGTGAACGTCAACGCCTTCCAGCGGAAGTTCGTCACCGAGGTGCGTCGCTGCGATGAGCTGGAGCGCAAGATCCGCTACATCGAGACGGAGATCAAGAAGGACGGCATCGTGCTGCCGGACATCCAGGATGACATTCCGCGGGCGCCGAACCCACGCGAGATCATCGATCTGGAGGCTCACCTGGAGAAAACCGAGTCGGAGATGATCGAGCTGGCCCAGAACGAGGTGAACATGAAGTCCAACTACCTGGAGCTCACCGAGCTCCGCAAGGTGCTGGAGAACACGCAGGGCTTCTTCTCGGACCAGGAGGTGCTCAATCTTGACTCCACCAACCGGGCTGGTGGCGTGGACGAGGCTACCGCCCAGCATCGCGGCAGACTTGGCTTTGTGGCTGGCGTGATCAACCGCGAGCGAGTGTTTGCCTTCGAAAGGATGCTGTGGCGCATCTCGCGCGGCAATGTCTTCCTCAAGCGCTCCGACCTGGACGAGCCGCTGAACGATCCGGCGACGGGCCATCCCATCTACAAGACCGTCTTCGTGGCCTTCTTCCAGGGTGAGCAGCTGAAGAACCGCATCAAGAAGGTCTGCACTGGCTTCCACGCCTCGCTCTACCCCTGTCCCAGCTCGCACAACGAGCGCGAGGAAATGGTGCGCAACGTGCGCACTCGCCTGGAGGACTTGAAGCTCGTCCTCAGCCAGACGGAGGATCACCGCAGCCGAGTCCTGGCCACCGTGTCCAAGAACCTGCCCTCGTGGTCGATCATGGTCAAGAAGATGAAGGCCATCTACCACACGCTCAATCTGTTCAACATGGACGTGACCAAGAAGTGCCTGATCGGAGAGTGCTGGGTGCCCACCAAGGACCTGCCCATCGTCCAGAAGGCCCTCTCCGACGGATCTGCTGCCGTGGGCAGCACCATCCCCTCGTTCCTCAACGTGATCGATACCAACGAACAGCCGCCGACCTTCAACAGGACCAACAAGTTCACTCGCGGATTCCAGAACTTGATCGACGCCTACGGCGTGGCCTCCTACAGGGAGTGCAACCCCGCCCTGTACACCTGCATCACCTTCCCCTTCCTGTTTGCCGTGATGTTCGGCGATCTGGGCCACGGTCTGATTTTGGTTCTCTTCGGCGCCTGGATGGTTCTCTCCGAGAGGAAACTGGCCCGCATCCGTAACGGTGGCGAGATCTGGAACATTTTCTTCGGCGGTCGCTACATCATCCTGCTGATGGGTCTGTTTGCCTGCTACACCGGATTGGTCTACAACGATATCTTCTCCAAGTCGATGAATCTGTTTGGATCGCGCTGGAGCAACAACTACAACGCCTCGACGGTCCTGAGCAACCCCAGCCTGCAGATGCCGCCCAACAGCTCCGCCCACGGCGTCTATCCCTTCGGCCTGGATCCCGTGTGGCAACTGGCAGACAACAAAATCATTTTCCTCAACAGTTTCAAGATGAAGCTCTCGATCATCTTCGGCGTGCTGCACATGGTGTTCGGCGTGTGCATGTCCGTGGTTAACTTCACCCACTTCAAGCGCTACGCATCCATCTTCCTGGAGTTCGTGCCCCAGATCCTCTTCCTGCTGCTGCTCTTCGGCTACATGGTGTTCATGATGTGAGTGGGATCGAATTTATCGAATTTAGATTATAACACAAATATAATTGGATTCTCGTCTGAAGGTTCTTCAAGTGGGTTAGCTACAACGCCAAGACGAACTTCCAGCCCGAGACACCCGGCTGTGCTCCCTCCGTCCTGATCATGTTCATCAACATGATGCTTTTCAAGAACACACCACCGCCCAAGGGATGCAACGAGTTCATGTTCGAGTCGCAGCCGGAGCTGCAGAAGACCTTCGTGCTCATCGGCCTGTGTTGCATTCCCTGGATGCTGCTGGGCAAGCCCCTCTACATCAAGTTCACCCGCAAGAACAACGCCCACGTAGGTTTCGCTCAGCAAATGGGCTCTGATTCTCCCAAGATTATATTAACTTGCTATTCCTTTATCCCGGACAGGCCAAGCACAACGGCCAGCTAACCGGCAACATGGAACTGGCTGAAGGCGAGACCCCTCTGCCCACGGGCTTCTCTGGCAACGAGGAGAACGCAGGAGGCGCCCACAGTCACGAGGATGAGCCAATGAGCGAGATATACATCCACCAGGCCATCCACACCATCGAATATGTGCTCAGTACCATCTCGCACACGGCCTCCTATCTGCGTCTCTGGGCTCTGTCCCTGGCCCATGCCCGTAAGTGTTCCCTTGGAGCTGTTAGATGGACTCTCCATTAATCCCTTGTGCATTGCAGAGCTCTCCGAAGTGCTGTGGAACATGGTGTTGTCGCTGGGCCTGAAGATGTCCGGAGTGGGCGGCGCCATCGGGCTCTTCCTCATCTTCGGCGCCTGGTGCCTGTTCACTTTGGCCATCCTGGTCCTGATGGAGGGTCTGTCCGCCTTCCTGCACACCCTGCGTCTGCACTGGGTGGAGTTCATGAGCAAGTTCTACGAGGGTCTGGGCTACGCGTTCCAGCCCTTCAGCTTCAAGGCCATCCTGGACGGCGAGGATGAGGAGTAGAAGAGAACTCCGGTGTGCTCAAACCACGAAAATATGTAAACCATTATCCAGCGAGCTTTGTTTTCCCCACAGCCCCCACAGATATGTTTTGAATTGTTTGTTAAATGTTTTTGTTTTGTTTAGTTCCTTCTCGGATATCGTCAGTATTGTGGTGCTCTTCCCACATTTTTGTATCCTCCCCGTTTCGTATTCCACTTGTTGTCCAAAAGTATTCCTCCTCCTCGCCCGGAGTTGTGCCTAGTATTCTCAAAAAACTGTTTCGAAAGCAATAATTTGATATTCATTGTTATAAATAAACAACATATACAAGTAAATTAATTGTAATAAATAAATATACAGCAAGGAAGAGAACATCAAAAAGGTTGACTTATTTATGGATGATGGTGGGTAAATTTGTACAACTCTAAAATTTCTGGCTTTATTTACAAAACTGATTCGTCTTTTCTGTTTTTCTCGTATGAAGAGACCGGGCAAAGAAATGCGAAGATTTAACATCTTGGTAAGACGCATTAAAAGCCCACACAATTGAAAATAGAATGTCTTTTCTACAATAAAATTAAATGCATATTTTAACAAAGAATACGTATTAAAATTCAAATCATATAAATATTTCAATTGCGGTACAGTTCTTACCTTACAACAGGTCACCACTGTATATACTCTGGGCTAGGTACAGAATTCATACGATAAGTACCCAGAGGTTCCCTGAAAATCAGTTTGTAATTTGTGGAAATTGGTTTTTAATTCCTAATGGCTGTGAACTATCAGTTGATAAGCGAAAAATGGCTGGAGGAGAGGAAGAGCAATCGGGGAAACGGACATTTATTCCATCACATTGATGGATGGCTCCGTTGGGCATAGAAGTTCCCCAAATATTTATCCAAGGCAGACTGATAAGCCGGGACAGAAGGTGCTGCTCGAGGGTCAGCGCCGCCTGCTAGCCTTCCTCGTCCAAGTCACTTGACCAGACCGATCAGTCGTCCGTCAGCTGCGCTCCCGATCTGCAGAGCCCAACTCCGGAAGTTTATTCACTCGTCGAAGGAGCAACAGGATCAGTGAACATGTCGAAGTGGTGGAGCTTCGGCTCCAATCAGGAGAGCAACAGCATCTTTCGCAGCGAGGTGATGTCCTTAGTTCAGATGTATTTGCAGCCGGAGGCAGCCTACGATACGATTGCCGCCTTGGGCGAAGTGGGATGTGTCCAGTTCCGTGACGTAAGTGAATGGGAAACGAGAGCAAGGACTTTTTCTGATTGATTTGTGGTACAATTCGTGTCCTTTTTTGTGCCTCATTAAGATGAACGAGAAGATCAATGCCCAGCAGCGAAAGTTCGTCGGCGAGGTGAGGCGCTGCGATGAGCTCGAGCGTCGAATCCGTTACGTAACCAGCGAACTGGCCAAGGAGGGTCACAAGGTGCTCGACCTCATCGACGATTTTCCGCCGGCGCCACAGCCCCGCGAGATCATCGATCTGGAGACGCACCTTGAGAAGACGGAGACGGAGATCATGGAGCTGGCTGCCAACAACGTGAACCTGCAGACCAGCTACCTGGAGCTGACCGAGATGATCCAAGTGCTGGAGCGCACCGATCAGTTCTTCTCGGACCAGGAATCCCACAACTTCGATTTGAACAAGAAGGGAACGCACCGGGACCCCGAGCAGTCGAATGGTCGCCTGGGCTTCGTCGCTGGAGTGATCAACAGGGAGCGGGAGTACGCCTTCGAGCGGATGCTTTGGCGCATTTCGCGCGGTAACGTCTTCGTTCGTCGCTGCGAGGTGGACGTGCCCCTGACGGATCCCAAGACCGGCAGTGTGCTCCACAAGAGCGTCTTCGTGGTCTTCTTCCAGGGCGATCAGCTACAGGGCAGGATCCGCAAAGTGTGCACCGGCTTCCACGCCCACATGTACCCCTGTCCTAGCTCGCACGCAGAGCGACAGGAGATGGTGAAGAACGTGAAGATCCGCCTGGAGGACCTCCAGGCGATCATCAACCAGACGAGCGACCACAGGACCTGTGTGCTCCAGGCGGCCCTCAAGCAGCTGCCCAAATGGTCGGCCATGATCAAGAAAATGAAGGCCATTTACCACACGCTCAATTTGTTCAATGTGGACCTGGGCAGCAAGTGCCTCATTGGCGAGGGCTGGGTGCCCAAGCGGGAGCTGGAGCAGGTGGAGGTGGCCCTGGCCGCGGGATCGGCCAGTGTAGGCAGCACGGTGCCCTCGTTCATCAATGTGCTGGACACCAAGAAGGAGCCGCCCACCTATTTCCGAACAAACAAGTTCACGCGCGGATTCCAGAACCTTATCGATGCCTACGGAATCGCCGGCTACCGCGAGGTGAATCCCGGCCTGTACACCTGCATCACCTTCCCCTTTCTATTCGCCGTGATGTTCGGCGACATGGGACACGGCACGATCCTCTTTCTCTTGGGCCTATGGATGGTTGTGGACGAGAAGCGACTGAGCAAGAAGCGGGGAGGCGAAATCTGGACCATCTTCTTCGCCGGTCGCTACATCATCATGCTGATGGGTCTGTTCGCCATGTATACGGGCTTCCACTACAACGACATCTTCTCCAAGTCCTTCAACGTATTCGGCAGTCGCTGGGTCAATGTCTACAACCGGACCACTGTCCTGACCAATCCCACCCTGACACTCAATCCCACGGTGGCTGCGCGCGGAGTCTATCCGATGGGCATCGACCCAGTCTGGCAGTCGGCCTCCAACAAAATCATTTTCCTGAACACTTACAAGATGAAGCTATCGATCATCTTCGGCGTGCTGCACATGACCTTTGGCGTCTGTCTTTCGGTGGAGAACTTTGTGTTTTTCAAGAAGTATGCTTACATCATCCTGCAGTTCGTGCCGCAAGTCCTCTTCCTGCTGCTCATGTTCGGCTACATGTGCTTCATGATGTTCTACAAGTGGGTCAAATACAGTCCCACCACCGATGTGGTGGCCGACTCCCCCGGCTGTGCACCCTCGGTCCTTATCATGTTTATCGACATGGTGCTCTTCAAGACGGAGACAGCCGAGGCGGGCTGTGAGGCCAGCATGTTCCCCATCCAACGCCAGTTGGAGACCATATTCCTCGTGATCGCTATTATCTGCATTCCCTGGATCCTGCTCGGCAAGCCCCTATATATTAAGTTCCAGCGCCGCAACAGGGTGAGTCTGAACCAGCTGGGGCGGTAAGAAGTGACATAATCCTGCATCTGGGTTTTTCATGCAGCCCGTTGGACCCGTGGAGGATGAGATCGTGGAGAAAATTGAGATCACCACGGGCAAGGAGATCATTATTACTGAGGTGGCCGAGGCCCACGAGTCGGGCGGACACAGCGAGGATGACGAGCCCATGAGCGAGATCTGGATCCACCAGGCCATTCATACAATCGAGTATATCCTGAGTACCATCTCGCACACGGCCTCCTACCTGCGTCTCTGGGCGCTGTCCCTGGCCCATGCACGTACGTATTTCCACTTGATTCCAGTAGGGATTTGCTATAACCTGAGCATTGCAGAGCTCTCGGAAGTGCTGTGGACGATGGTGCTGGCGATGGGTCTGCAGACCACAGGCTATACGGGCTGCATCTGGATTTTCCTGATCTTCGCCGTCTGGGAGTTCTTCACCATCGCGATCATGGTGATGATGGAGGGTCTTTCCGCCTTCCTGCACACCCTGCGCCTGCACTGGGTGGAGTTCATGAGCAAGTTTTACGAGGGAGCTGGCTACCCCTTCACGCCCTTCTGTTTCCGGGACATCTTGGTGGTCATCGATGAGGATTAGTTTTCCGGACGGGCATTTTAAGTATGTCGCGTATTTTTAGTACATTAAATAAAGAGAAGCATTACACAAAAGCAAGAAACTTTCAGGTCTGCTTCGGTTATCGTATTTATTTTTTTCGTTTTCGATTTGGACGAAATTGTTCGATTTTTAGTTTTTAGCTGCTGCGGTTTTCGCTTAATTTTTGCTATCGGAATATTTAATTTTTTCATTGATTTTTACTGCTTGATTGGTGATTTCCCCTGAAACAATAGCTCATCGTTCATTCGAATAAAAACAAATAACGTTTTTGTAAGGTTGTTTAAGCTGTTTTTCCCACAGTAGAGCTGCCACATTTTTTACAGTTTGAATTCCGATGTAATTAAATTAAATAGCATTATTTATAAACAATATTTGTTTGCCCTCCTTTAAAGATAATTAATTCTTTTATTTTGAAGAGTACTTTTACCGGGCTGTTTTGTTTCACAAACAGTGTGGGAACCATCGCGATCATTTTTGGCGACGTTGTTATCGACCCCTTGCCAAATCGAAATCTCTTGTTGCAAAATTTTGTTTGTCAAATCTGAGGTGGGGTCAGAACTACATTTTTTTAAAATAACTACGCGCCAGAATGATCTTGCGGTGTTATGATATAATCATCAATTGACCACTGAGTAAACTATTTTTTTCTTTAGTAAATAAAGTGTGATTTGATATAAAACAAGACATTTACCTTTAATTTCGGCCAGACAAAGGTTCCCGTTTTACAAGTAGCAAAAGTCTTACGAATTCGAAGACCGGAGCACCGATTTTGCGATTTCAAAATAATAATCGAAACATTTTTACAAATTCGATTACCGGAGCATGCCTGAGTGAAATATTTACGTGTAGAATTTTAGTTTCACAAGTTTCGGTTCCAAACGTAACCACTAGGTGTCGCGCATGATCCGCCAACTGTATTTCTCTTATTATTCAGCACGGGCGGTCTGGCAACTCTCTGACAACAATTTTAGAAACAACAATTTTTTATTTATTAAAATTAGTTTTTGCCATATGGGAGCATGGGAGCGTCATTCGCATATTTGTCGAGCAGCTTTGGGGCTTTTCCCGGAATATTACACTGGTTCTTAGTTCTGAAATGTTTTCGGCATGTGTTATCTATCCAATGAAGGCGATATTAAATATTTTCAAATTATTAATTTAATAAATTTAATAAATTATTCATTTAATTAGTTAATAAAATATGTCTGTAATGATGAAAAACATACAGAAAATTATTCTAAAAAATCAGGTTTTTTCGTCGCTTTTTTCCAATGGATTCCGATTTTATACGTTTTTATTTTGTTGTTAATCCAGGTTTTGTGTAATGAGTTGAGTTGGAACGTGTTGTAACTGACGTTAGCAATGTTTCTCCATTCGTTATAACCGTTTTAAAATATCGATAGTATCGATAGTACTTTCGTATTTCTCTTTAGGCTTTTCTCATATGTTTGTTTTGCTTCGTCTTCATTCATTACGTTTTCAACTCAAAACCCGAACGCAGCGCTCGAAGCGGAGCGCGCGCATGTTCTTTCCGAGAGCGCTCAAATTAATTAATTGTGAGCCCATGTGCACGCGTATGTGTGTGTCTGTCAGCGGTGCGTGTGCGGGAGTGAGAGCGAAGATTATTAGCTGAGCGGCCAACTCCCAAATCGAGAACAGAGCGGCAAAAGAAAGAAAAGAAACGCAAAATGCATTAGTGACAATTCTGTGCGGAATGCAGGCTTTGTGCAATTATAAACACTACCTGTAATCGGTTCGGCGAAATCTGTAGCGAAATGCTTCTGTTGGCGGCGATTTTATTGTGAAAACGAATTTCAACTACGTGTTGCTCTTTCTGTTGCCTAATTTGGGTTTTGTTGTTTTTATTTTCGCAAACGAAAGTCTGCCGCTCTGCATGTGTGAGTGGTGATCGGCACGAAAGTGTATGTCAGTGTTGGTGGTAAAAGTCGGCGCCGAAAACAACAGCAACAACAACAAAAGCATTCAAGATGACTGTGTGGAGCGATTGCAATGCCAAGCAGGCATTCGGCATTGGTGAGTTAACATTTTTTGGGGGAAATCAAACATATAAATAAATTGGCTAGATTACGGCCCACAAAGAATGTTTAAACAAAGTGCTTTGTAAACAAGCGTGAAGGAGAGGTTTATGGGCTCCTTCCGAGAACGAAATACCGCTCTCTCCCTTGCTCTCGCGCGTTGCTACGCCATGTGCCTGCCCCCCGCTGCGTTTGCTACGGTAAAACTTGTTGCACCTTCTCGCTTGCACACGCGGTGTCCATGCCGCCCGATCTTTCTTTCTATCCCTCACACCGTAATTTCGTTTTTCTTTCAATTTCATCCTGTTTTTCCAGCCTCTCTGCGCATTGTGCCTCATTCCACACGGCAGAGCAACACTAGCACAGAATTCTGAGATTTGCTCTTGAAACGAAAACCTGTTTTCTATCGTCTGCCTGTCTGTTCGCATCCTCCCTCTGCCTCTCGCTCTCCCTTTCGATCGAGGTGCACTCGGTTGCAACGCTGTTACACTCACAGAAAAGGTGCTCGATCCCGATTCATTGGCAGTGACCATGAAATATCTAATCGCGGGTCGCACACACAATATGTGTGAATTTTTTTATGGGACCCGCTTTGTCGCTCTGTTGACCTTTTCTCTGTTGATCCGTAGATACGACAGGTACAGACTATGGGGTACAGGTACATGAGCGGTTGAGCGGAACTCAGAAATCACTCGCTTCAACACTGACACACTCGCCCAACACTCGAATTGTTTGCACTTGTTGCTTACACATGTCAGCCTTTAACTTTTTTTCGTGTTTGTGCTCATGCTAACTGTCGAAATACCCGATAATAGATACTGGAGGGCGTGGCCGGGGGAGTGCGGCCGTAAAAAGTAAATACGAATATGGGCCGTGAGATAAGTTATTATTTATTATTATTTGACATTGGGGCTGTAGTTTTGGCCCCTGTAAATGCGAATTGCCTTACAGAATGCATGGAATTCGAGTGGAAACTCCTTATCAGCAACCTCTTGTCTTATCGCGCTCCTTTTGTTCTGCTCTGCGTCTTAGCAACTCTCGAATACTAAGCTCAAGTGCCGAGCAACGCGGCGGCAAAATTACATTTTGGCTGTCTCAGTGGGAGATGCGTTGATCTAGCCGCTTTGCTTGGCAGCTCATCCATTTTGCTTATTAAAACTTTCATTATGGCTGGACGAAGGCCGGTAAACATTGAGTAATCGCTTTATCTTTTTATGAGCCTCATTTCGGTTATCGTCTATCGATCGACGGGCGACGGCCGACCGCTAGTGTGTGTGCAAGTGAATTTATTTCCATTGAAGAGGAGTGAGTGTGTCGTATGCCTCCTGCATAGCAGTTCTCCCTCTTTCAGCCACTCACGTACTCGGAGAGATTCTGTTGCACTATGCATGTCTGCAAGTCCCACTCCTCCTACTGCCCCTCATTCACTCACGATTCGTCTGTGTGCAGACCAAGTTAAAAGTTTGCCCTGCGGTGACATCTTCACTTCTTTGCTGCACTACTCCACTGTTCATTGCCTCTACACCTGCAGCCGTCAGCCTCCCCTTTATTTACTCATTCCCAGGTGCAGGGGAGACCGGGAGGAAGGGCACTACTCCACTCGTGAATTCTGCTTCTAAATTTGAATAGCAACAACAAGCAACCGCGTTAATAATAAATACAACAACATGCAGCGAGGGCAAGAGCAGGAGAGGAGTAAACGTAAAACTTAATGACGCTGAGAGGGAGCTAGGGGGATAGAGCGGGCTTCGGAGTTGATTTGGTTTCTGATTTCAGAGTCTCGCTTTTCTCAATTTAATTAAAATTTTCCAGCTCGTTGGAGTCTGAGATGCATGAAATGTGCCTTTTGATTTGCATAATTTCAAAGGAAAGTCTTTTTACAATCCGGACTCCCATTTCCACACTTCGAGTGAAAACAAAATCAAATTTGGCAGCTAGCCGGAAAAGGCTTTAATTTTAATCTAGTTCTGGCTTTGTCAGATTTCTAGTTTGAATAACTTTCATGTGAGAATTCAGGTATAACTTTAGCCAGAAATCTTACTTTTCCTCATTATGTTATTCGTAACAGTTTAGAATTTATAAGATACACAAAAATTGCCAAATCTTTGGTTGTATCTAGAAACTAAGAATGAAGCCAGCTATTAGGTTATATCTTTGGTAGAGACCCTGCCCCCATAATTTCAAAGACAAACAAGATAATGTTGCTAAACCGAACGAGAGAATCCCCCGATATGTGTTATCATGTGGCAGATGCCCTTCCCTCCGGGCAGCTGTACAATTGTTTGCGCTGCTGACTCAGCCCAGGGAAGACCACTCATCCCTCGGATTCAGCCATCCTCCAGAGCACTAAGATTGAAGTTTGAAGTTAAGCAACTGGCAGTTGCCACTTGAGTTTCTGATTCCACTTGCGACACCGCCACCCCCATCATCCCTGTAATGCAGCGAATCTCCGCTTTCCATTTCGCAATCAAATGGACTCTCAATCGCCGGCCCACCCCGCCCAAGTACATATGTAGTCCACCCCATCCGCGGATTGCCAATGTCGGAGATTGTCGCATTTGTGGATTCCCCCTTATGCTAATTGACCGAGTGCAATCTTCGATTGCTCTCCGAAATGGCTTAATTAAACATAAATTGCCTGTCGCACAGAGCGGCATCGCTGGGATCGAAAGCGATCGGAAGGCGGAAAACTGGAAACATTAGCGGTGGGAGGAGGAGAAGGTGGCTGCGTCATTGGGGCACAGTGCGTCATCCGGTGTCAGTGGAAACTGGTTTCAGCTGCACCAGAAATGTGAGCTGGGGTTGCAAAGGTTGTCCGATTCCATTGAAATATTTTCACCAATGGTAGCTTTCCACATTTGATAGAATTTTTATCAGTTAGATGTATCATTAGGTAAATAAACTTTAATGAAATCGGTCAGTATTAAGGTAAAATGTCCTATCATAACATTTTCCAGAAGCATTAAAGTAAAAGATCCCAAGAATGTTATGCTTTCACTGCAAATTGTAGAGAAAAATAAAGATACTTCATGGCATTATTTTTGGGAATAGCCACTCCAGCCGAGCATTTAACCTTACTTGTTCAAAAAGTCATAAAACCAATTTAAGATGGTTTTTAAGTGATTTCCCGAAATGTCCCAAATGGGTCAAGTTTGTGTTTACATTTCCTCTCTTGTCTTTTGTTGCTCCGCAATTTTTTATGGCTCTGCTCCGTAATAATAACGCACTTTTGTTTTTGTAGTCAAGATTCTTTTCTTTGGTTTCTAATTTGTATCCAGATACTTTTTACGACCGCAGCGACATTAACCGTAACTGTCAACGGCTCAGCGTTCCAAGCGGTTGTGCAAGTATTTTTATGAATTTATGTGCCATCAAATATTGTCATTATCTCTGGGGGTTCTAGAAGAAAGGGGCTGGCGGTGGGTTCGCTTGAGGTTTACCCAATTGGTTATATGCTCGTTGAATAATTCCTTTTCGGCAAGCCCAAAAATATGTCTAGAGCGCAGAGGAGGGGACAAAAAAGATATTGTTTGTATGCCGAAACAATCACTTCTTCTGTCAATCAATATGATTAATAGATCTATAAATAGTCATACACTTATATCATTTCATTGGATTTAAATTTGATGTTATTCCAAGGAAAATAATTAAATAATCTCCGACAGGTAAACCAATCGATCAGAAGTATATCAAATAAAATGTTTGCGACAGTATACTTTATTTGATTATTCCTCTTTCGGCTCTCTTTTGTGTTTGCATTGTAATGTATGCTAAGTAATTAATTCACAATTTCTAATTACAAATTCCTCTCAGCATCTGCAATTAGCCGCATCTGGAAATTGAAAATAAACAATAGACAGAACTCCCACCGCATCCATCCGCCGCCCGATTGTTATTTTTGGTATCCATATTAATTTCACCCCACTCCCAGTAAAGACCTCCTCCGCCACTTGTAATTAGTCAATGCCAGAGCATCTTAACCGATGAGAATCATTATAATTAACCCTCGAAACCGTTCCTCAGGCTTTGGGCAATTAAAGACGCATATGTGGAAAAGTGTAGGTATATATAGAAATATAGCTTCAGGGGCTTAGCTCATAGGAGCTCATACTCGGATATTTATACTCGGATACGGTGAGAGAGAGCTCCAAACATGCCTGGGCTTCTATACAGAAAACAGAGAACAAAAAACAAAAAACCAATGTGCTAGTGTGCTGGGAATTTGCATATGTGTATGATCATATATAGCCTCTATACAGAATCTTCTCTGAGCCGCGCGCTATTTAAACCAGAAATTTTGGAATGAGCCAAGTTGTGGCTGTGGGGCTGGCTGGCTGTCGCCTCGCCGTCACGTTGTTGTAGTTTTTATTTCGCTTTATTTTTTACTGGCCACCAGTCACCAGTCACGGCGATGCTGACTCCGACACCAATTGATGACGAAGCGCCTCGACTGCGGTTTTATATACATATAAATTCACGATTTGTTATTGTTTTGTGTTTTGCCTTTTATCTAGCTTTGGGCAAACTTTAACCTCGCTGAATGGGAGTTTGCTTCCGAACACCACACTTTGTCCACGTGCTGGGAGGGGGGGCAGTTCCACATCTTCCTTGTCCAAATGCAGCTGCATCTGTTGTAGGAAAGTAAATCGAGAGCCACAGGAAGCTCGAACAGCACAGAAAACCTTATGATAAATATTTATTTATAAGCCGAGTTTGACTTGAAATGGAAACATGTCTCACTTTCATAGCTACCCACATATCACAACGAAACTAGAACGCATAACTATTACTCATATTTTATTTACTCTCTACAAAATGCAAAAAACTGTCTACTCATCTGTCTTATCATAATATAAAATGTTTATAGCGCTTACTATCAGCGCTACTCGAAAATAAAAGGTTTCAGTTAATATGTGATACTGATAATAACATCTCTTACTTTAATTTAGGAATCCAACTCTCTGTTTTTCTGTGTTCCACATAATAAGTATGGTGGATGTATGTACATATATGTATACTCATACTTCTTTTTCGTTTACCTGCCTGATTGCCTGTTGAGTGCTGGCTGTTCTCTGTTGTATGTTTGGTCCGTACCCTTTTTATTTTGGCCTTCCTTCCCCTGCCATTGAGCCGTGACTCTCCAGCCCTCCTCCGCGTCCCAGCTTATTTATAGACCAAGAACTTGTGCATTTCATTATTTATGAGCGTTTCCGTTAGTCAACAAGTTTGTCGTTGCAGCAGAAGGGAAAAAGGGTCTTGGGATAGGCTGCGTTTGGCTTATCGGCGCACTGGAGAAGAGGAAATGGGCTCGATTTAATGACGTTTTTGATCGTTCTTGAACCCAACCCCACGACTGCCACTGCTCCACCCCCGCTCTGATCGGGACTTATAGGTGTGTCGCTCACTGTGACTGATTGCTTGACCGCAGCAGCGACGCCGGTGCCGACGTCGGATGATTCACTCATTTGCCATTTCCGAGAATTTGCTTAAGTTGCGCATAAGTAGCCGCAGAAGTGTTAAAATTAATTCCCTTTAAAAGCCCTACGCATTTGGATATTATAAATAAATCCAATCGCTTAGTTAATCTCTTGTGGCTATGGCTTTGATCTAATTATGCGCGCTTCTTGGGAAACTTTCGCAGCTGGGAAAGTTCTCCTTGGAACTGGTTTCCGCAATTGACCCACTCCAAGTTAACTTTCCACGCAATTGGACAGAAGAAATAAAAAGCAAAGCGCAAAAAAAGTAACGAACCAAATTGTATTTTACAGGTATAATTGCGCTCAGATTAGTGGCAACGGAGGATATTTAAATAAATGCTGGTGGAACAAAAGATTTATACAATATTTTAATTGTATTGTTTGTACACATGTTTTGTACCATGAGGATTTAGTATAAATACTATATGATTAAAGAAACATGAGATAAACTAAATGAATGGGGTTTTGAATTGTAAAAATGTTTGGATTTGTACTATGAGTTGGGATACATATTACATGATGTGAGAAACAGAGTCAAATAACCATTATAACTCCAATTAATTAATGAATATTAAAGTACAATTTTACCAATTTCATTTCAATAGAGTAAAATGAAAATAAATATTTATATACTTTGTATAATGACTAATTGACATCCATATTTCATATTTAATTCAATCCTTATAAGATGAAAGATTATACAACTGATTTTGAGGCTAGTTTTCTTGACCGCGTCTGTACGAGTATGACAGCAGAGCGACAATGAATACCTTTTGCGAATTGCTGCCGCCGTCGCTCTTAATGTGCTGTGGAGGTCGTTCTCGCTTGTTATGCCTTCCATCGAGATCGGGCAGAGCGCGAACATTGCGAGCATCGGTCATTGGACCGTGGCTGCTCCGCTCCCGCTGCTCCTGTTTCTCCTCTGCTGCGCAGTCGCCATCGGCACATCACCACCACCATCGCGCCCAGTCCCAGCCCCAAGCATTACCACCACCACCGCCATCAGCAGCAACAGCAGCACCGCCACCGCCACCACCACCACCCGGAGCGTGCCACGCAAAGGCGGCTCAGCTTTGTTTTGTATCTTTTTGTGCTTGACTGCGGCGCTGGGGATGCGAGTGCACGGGCTCATATGGGGGATGCATATGTGTGTACCCGCCCAACTATACTCGCATATACCATATATATTTAATATTTTATATGACTGTCGTATATCTCTGAAAGTTGCACTATCAAGGCGAGGAGGAAGTTTGTCGTCGTCGTCGCCCAGGGAGATGGTTATATCCCATTATGTCTCATGTCTCATGTGGGAGGAGTAGCAGCAGAGCTACTCCTTGGGGAATAAAAGATAAAAGGGATTATAAACTATTAAGTTAGCAAAGAATCTAACGCTTATTTAGTCTTGTTAATTTAATAATAGTAATGAGTTCTGTTTACCAATATACTTTACTTTCTCCACTAGATGAAAGTATCCATTGTTTATATTTAAAAAAAAACCCTTTATCTTCCAGAAGCAAACTAGCTATACATATGTATTTCCCCACTTCTTAGTACGCTATCAATTTCTGTTTCGAATGCAAATGCGTCATTTGCAGTTCCCGTCAGACATCCAAGTTTTATCGTTATTCGAGTCTTGAGGAAGTTGCCCAAAGCTAGATCCATTTCCCATTGCGTTTCTGGTTCAGATCTTGCGGGTTAGATCTCACGTAGAAGGGAAATGGCGCTCTGGCGGGATGGCTGAATGGCTGAATGGATGCCAGTGGGGGCGATGGGTTTATCAAATATCCCATCCGCTGTGGTGCGCAGATAGCGGCAACCCAGTTTCCGATGATCAGCGCGTCCCCCCTTGGTGGCATGGGCTAATTGATAACCTTCCGCTCCCGTTGATTCGCGTTGATTTCGCTGTGATTTCGCTCAGTTTGCAGCGACTGACAACAGGGAAAGGTGCTTCAGGCTAAGCTGGACTAAGCTCCCAACAGATCTAAATTCTATTGTGCATGCAATGTTATTAGAGACTAATGTTTGCATATTTTCTGCTTTCCAGCCAAGTGCAATTTCGACCAGGAGACGAAGCCACATCGCCTCAATCTGGATGTGGGCGATGCGGTCATAATACTCAAGGAGACCACACACTGGTACTACGGCTACAGGCAAAAGTGAGTATAATATGCAATCTTAAATGTATAAATGCAGGTTAAACTAAATGTTTATAGTGATCTTTATTATAAGATGCTATTGGCCACTACCAAACACCTTTCAATTAGCCGAAGAACACCTAATTAAAATATAAAAACACCTGCAATTATGCTCCGGTAACACCTAGCGCTCAAACAATACTCTTAGTAGACTTGTCAGTCGCAAGATCTGCTATTATTTCAAACTCAGTTTGTTGTCTAATCAGCAATCTCGGCGAGATCTTTTCCCCCGACTTTCACTGCAGTCTCGTTAGTCTAATGCATATGCATGAGCGGAGGGAAAACATCCCATTCCATCCCATTCCCGACATTAGCGGACAAAACAGAAAACAGCAGCCAAAAACAGCAGAAAAAGTTCAGAAGCGGAAATGCTGGAAACAGATTTTTCACAGGCAAACCAGAGCCGTGCGGAGCGATCGTAAATCAGGTACACAAGCGCCGCCCATTTGGTTTGGCCTTTGTTTACTCCTCTCGAGACTCCGGTTATTTCGGGGGAAATCTGTGCCAGCGGCTGCCCAACGCTCCTTCATCCTTCCTCCGACCAGTTGCCGCCATGTGGCTGCCGCATCGATGTCGAAAGATAAAGTTTTCTTTGCCCTTTCCACCATTCAATATTTATATATTTGTATGGGCTTCTGACCCTTTTGCTGACGCTCCGTTTGTTTGGCTTTGGGCTTGTTTCATTTTGTGTATGTATCTCGCTGCTCTGGTTGCTTGTCCGGGTTTTATCTGGAGGCGCTGACCACCACGTCTTGTTATCAAGAAAAACGAGGAAAACGAGAAGAACAGAACGCCATCCGAATTGACGGGGCTGACCTTTTTCCATATTTCTGCTGACCCAAACAACCCCACTCCAAGTGGAACCAGAGATTCAGAGATGGACAGCACACACAGCGACACAGCAGATAGCCAGACATCTCGGATGGAAGAATATATGCGATGGGTAGCGATGAAAGCAAATAAATAAATAAATTCCCCGATCGCAGTGGGACCACAGTAGGGAAAACCGGTTGAAATCCAGAAGGTGCTCTCCGTTAATTTGCCTTAATTATATCGAATATTTCCCACACTTTACTGTGTGGAAATTCAAGGCGAGACGAGACGATACTCGATACTGCGCTGATAACCCCTTTGGCCCGAATATCATGTTTGTTTTCGGCTCCCTGGTTCTGGCTGCCCGTCAAATTCCTATTTTTGTTTGTAGGAAAATATCAATTTTAATTGTGCATTTTCTCACGATTTCAAAGGCGTAAACATTGAAAATTACAACGCTTCTCTGTCTCGGCGGCCAGGGGGCATCGAAATCAATTGGCAATGCTTAATCAAATCGAAGGTTACACGGCAAGAGGGGCAGAGAGATACCTGAAGCGATCGACCACATAGAACTCTGGCCAGGGTTCAGGGACCCGAGGAGGGAATCGAAGAGATGGAGGGGCAGCTGATTCTCTAAGTGATGAATGCCTCGAGCAATTAAAGCGGCCACCCCGCATGTCAAGCGGCGAATTGAGCCAAATTACAGCATTCCAATTCATCCGACAATGTCACACTTTGAGCGCACTTCCTCTGCAGACGCCAAAACTGGAAAAATTATTTGAAAATGAATTACAACATGTGCTTAACTTGGGAATTAAATGGAGTAAAGATGAAATTATTAAGATGCATTGCTCGCAATACAGTGACAGCGCAATTCATGACACATTATTAGTTTTTGTAAGCTAGAAAAGTGCAACGAATAACCATTTTTTCCAGAAAATTTTTAGTATTGAAGTCTTTATAGTTTCTGAAATTACTAGAGACGGCTTAAAAGTAACGATCTGTATCAAGGAAGCAAATCTTTATTGTTCTAAGTGTAGTACACTTTCCTGCACTCCCAGTTCCCCTATCGCTTGACTCGGGTTGGGTAATTCATCAGCCGCGATGGCTGCGCTGAATGGTGTCATATATGTAAATGTGAAGTGTCCACAGCGGAGCGTCGCCTCAGTTTGATTCAATATGCTTCACTTGCCAGATAAAGGGAAGCCACAAAGTGAGGGATTACTGTACTGTAAAACCCAAAGTGGCAATTTGTTTTCCCTTTTCTGGGTTGCATCCCATGTGCATGCCACATTTTAATGACTCCTCCCCCTCTTTATTCGTATTATTGTTGCAGAGCCAAGGAAACGCGCGGCATATTTCCCAAGAGCTATATACATCTTTGCGAGTACAATATCGTGAACGGGGAGTTCTGCATCCAGCGAACGGATATTGTTGAGGAGATCACCAAAGTGCTCCTGGAGTGGGGCGCCATAGCCAAGGATTACTTTCTGGTGAGCTCGAAAGTCCATTTCCAAATATAAACAAATTTTCGAAGAAAGGCTCTCGTTGCTTTCGTTGCAGTGCACAAATCCCAGCTTTCCAAAGATTCGCCGCAAGATGAACGAATTGAACAATAATCGGGCGGCATTGATCTCCGGCAATCTGCCGCTGGACGAGGTGCGCAAGGTAAAGCTGCAGGCCACCAACCAGATCGACACTGGCAACAAGCTCCTCGGCCTGGACATGGTGGTGCGGGACGAGAGTGGCGACATTCTGGACACCAATGCCATATGCACCACTGAGCTCTACGAGCAGCACGTGCACGCCATCCAGCGTATCGACAAGGCCAATGTGAGTTATTTGAAACTGAAGCTATGCATTACTATATTTTTTTTTAAATAATCCTTTTTTCGTCTTTTAGCGGCTGTCCACCGAACGTGGAACGACGCGAACCTTGAACAAGTTCTCGCACAACATCCTGCTGCATGTGAACGCCTTCGTTTGCAAGTTTCAGGAGGATTCGGACCTGCTCTTCACGCTCTTCGACGGAGAAACTCACAAGCCCATCAGCGAAAACTACGTGGTGAAGTGGTCGCGCACGGGCATCGCGCGAGACATCGAGCAGATCGACAACAACCGAGTGCTCTTCACCGATCTCAGCAAGAGCGATCTGGGCATCGCCAAGATGTACCTGGTGTGCTATGCCATTCGCATCGGAGCCATGGAGTTCAAGGAGTCAACGGATGGCAAGCGGACCAGTATAAGCATAGCCAACAGCATGCTAAACGCATCCAGTCGCAAGGCTTCGCAGCTGTCCGTTAGCTCTAGCGGATCCTCTGGCAGCACGGGCGAGTACATCATCCGGCGTCCGTTTGGAGTGGCCTGCAAGGACCTCACGCCGATCATAAGCAAAGCGGAGGACTTTCGCGGCAATTTGGACTTGCCATTCATTATGTGCGACAAGGACACACTGGATGGAACGCTGCGGAAGCTGATCAGCAACAAGGACATTGGCAAGATCGACTCCAAGATGGCAGTGACCATCGAGGTGCTGCGCGGCGACATCAAGCAGATAAAGGAGGATTTCCCACGCCTAGTCCACACCAATGTGCCGGTGGCCCGCAAGATGGGCTTCCCCGAGGTCATTCTACCCGGCGATGTGCGTAACGATCTCTACCTAACGATCTGCAGCGGTGAGTTTGCGCGCATTGCCAAAACCTCGGAGAAGAACGTGGAGGTTTCAGTGTGTGTGGCCAACGAGCAGGGCTACCTCGTTCCCGGTGTGCTCAGCATCGGAGCCGGACACCCGCCCATCGATGAGTACAAATCGGTGGTGTATTACCACGACGACAAGCCCAAGTGGCAGGAGACCTTCAAGATCCACGTGCCCATCGAGGACTTCAAGCAGTGCCACTTGCGCTTCGTGCTCAAGCACCGCAGCAGCAACGAGCAGAAGGATCGCACCGAAAAGCCATTCGGCCTGGCCTACGTCCGTCTGATGCAGGCCAACGGCACGACCATTCCCCAGGGCCAGCACATCCTCGCCGTGTATAAGATCGATCACAAGAAGTACGACAAGACGGTGGCCAACAGCTACATGGAGCTGCCGGCCACAGTGGCCGAGTTGCAGGGCACTAAGCCCTCGACCAGTGGGCTGAGTCTCCTGCCCAAGGATCAGCTCTCCATTGGCGTCAACTTGTGCAGCACCAAACTCACGCAGAGCGTCAGTCTGCTCGGACTCCTAAACTGGTCCGCCCACAAGGAGACGCTGGAGCAGTCGCTGACGGCTTTGTCAACGGTGCCCGGCGAGGAGGTGGTCAAATTCCTGCAGGACATACTCGATGCCCTGTTCAACATCCTTGTGGAGAACGATCAGCCCGAGAAGTACGACCAGCTGGTCTTCATGAGCATCATTCACCTTATTGAAACCGTGTCCGATCTCAAGTACCAGCACTTCCTCACCGTTCTCGATGTGTACATCAGCGAGAGCTTCTCCTTTACACTGGCCTACACGTAAGTAGACGATTGATACGGCGCGGGCTTAACCATTAACTATTGCCGGTTTTAACGACACTTAGCAAACTGATGGATGTGCTGCAGAAGAACATCAGCGATGCCATAACGCCGAAGGAGAAGTCAGTCGACGGGAATGCGCACGAGGAGAGTGCAGAGGTGCGGCGGCTATACAAGACCACGCGGTACCTGCACTACGTGATGAAGTTCGTCATCCGTTCACGGGTGCTCTACGCCGAAATGAACTGCAACACGGACTACGTGGACTTTGCCACCCGGCTGCAGGAGCTGCTTCGCATGTTTATCGATATGATTGGCTGTCCTAGTAACCTGTTGAAGTCCGAGGGAGCGCTGCTCAAGAATCTGCACATAATAGCCACCGATCTGATGCAGGTCTTTGATCAAGTGCGTCTGAGGTGGGTCACTAGTAATAGAATAGAAATAAAACCAAAATTTAACATTTACTTATAATTGTATCCTGTTTTTACAGCGTATCCATAGTCGAGATCCTCGAGAAGTTCCCGCCCCGCCGTCTCACACAGTCCAAGATGGGCTGCATCAAGGACTTTGTGGACACGAAACTTTTTACTTTGCCGAAATGTCGCGCCATCCTGTTGCCGGTGTTCTGCAAGCACATCAGGGATCATCTCGAGAGCAAGGAGGAGGTAAGTCTTCGAGCCACAGTTGCATTGCGTGTGCCACTAATTTACCATTTGGAAACTGCATTTTGTTCTTAATCCGATGCATCGTCCTTGAAACTTGTCTTGTGAATGCAAACACCAACAAGGCGCAAAATTAAAACATAACCCAAACACATGATCAAGTGTCAAGAGAGCTCCGAAAGTAACTAACTGAATTCAGCTTATATGATGAAATAATTTACCATACACACATTTGCTTCTGTTTCTGTCTTAACTTTCATAAGATTAATTGAATTTCAATGAAACAATTGAAAAGGTAAAGGAAATCATGTCTTAATAAAGTAAATCAGAACGTTAACTCATTTAAAGTCATTAAATACCGACTTCTTAAACCATAAAACAAATTATTGAATACTAAAAGACATCCGTTGGATATGCCTTGTTAAACATATTCACTAAAAAGACTTAATTTTACCAGTTTCATCAATTACGTACATTACTCGGCAATATTTTAGGATCTTGACATGTGAATTTGTCTTAATTTTGCTCAGTTTTAGTTTGATTATAAAATATTAACTAGTTAAGAGTGTGTAACTACTGCTAGCAATGTTTTTTTAGTGTTAAGCATGTTGCATTTTGCTTTCTAGTGATTTTTAAGAACGTTTTTAGCATGCAAATATGGTCAAACTCGATTGATTTAGCCTCTATTATAATTACGTTATGTTATGTGTCTTGTGTCCTAGTTTACATCAATGTTTTGTCCACGTCCTAGACCTAAGCAACGCACAATTATTATACAAAGTAGTGACTTAGCCAAGTGACTTGTCCTCGATAGCTCCATGTTAGTTAGCGATCTTCTGTGTGTGTGTTAATAGCGATTTCCATCTGACCATCATGGGGCGTAGAGAACTCATGTTAATGTAAATGTTGTGTAAACATTTCACAGGCGTGTTTAGTTTTGGCCAATTAGTATTGCACCCGCTCACCCACCGTCTCATTGCCATTGTAAGAGCGCAATTTGCATTCAGAGCACCTCACAAATCACATCACACACACACACACACACTCCACCTGGGAACAACACACACTGAAACACCAAACACACCCTCGCAATTGTGAATGTGCGATCTCTACACACTGGCACCCTATTTCTATCTGTCTGTAACTCTTCTATAAATCATTACCGCTAAGTGTTTTTCGTTCTCGTATCAAATATCAATCAAAATCAATCCGAATCTCTATTCACGCCCTCCCAACACCCAACAATCGACGTGTTGCTATCGCTATTGCTTGTACAAAAACTATAGGGCGACTCGAAAACCGATATCTGGCAGCAAGAAAAGAATCTTTCGAAAGCCGCCAAAGTGCTCGGACAGAAAAAATCCCAACTGCACACATGTGATACGACTGCCAACAAAAAGGTAAAGGAAATGAATACATAACTCTCTCATCTAGAACTCCCAGTCAGGTGGGGGTCGGGACCCCTTTTCCCCCCGTTCCCTTGAGCATCAGCGTCAGAGCCCCCCCTGAACTGTGACTCAAAGTGTTTTGTATTACTATCATAAACACCTTACCGCCTAAGATCTCTATGTTGCCGCTTTCTGGGCCAGTGATGATAGTGCTGCACTCGGGCTTGGAAAGCTTGGTGTGTCGGTGGGGGATAATCCTGACTACGGGACTACCAGCCTCCGCTCGACACCCGCTAAGTTAGGCTTAAGATGTTCCAGCTTTTTGCAATGCAATGTTCAATGGTTACGTGTTTTTTTTTAATATACCTGCAACGTTTTTTATGTTAATTATATTAAACACTAATGTTAACCCCGTCCGGAGAAGCCCAGAGTCCTGAAGAACTGTACAAGAGTCTAAGATTTAAATAAGAAGCTCATTTCTTCTGTCAATTCTGTGAAATTGGGAGAAGATTAAAGAATTTTATTAAAATCAGTATTTGCAAATGTAAAACCTTTATCCTTTTTCGAAATCCCAAATTCACTTGAATTGAAAACTTAAAAGCGACTTTGCAATCCCTGAAAGTTTGTCATTGCCTCCTTCCTCTCCAAGCTTGATCCTCTCTAATCTACATCCTTTTTTGCCGTTAGATTGCCGAGTGCATCAACATCATGAACAATATACTGAAGCTGCTCTTCCGCTCTGACGTGGGCTCCACGCACAACGATGTCCGCGACATTATGATCATCCTGCTGCGCACGGTGATGAAGGCCGCCCGCGTTTTGGACAGAGACACGGGCCTGGTGGGCAGGTTCTTTGCCATCATGCTGGGCATCCTGCAGCGCATGGACGCCCAGCACTATGAGTATCTGGTGAAGGATCTGCATCAGCGCGACGAGCTGAAGGACTTTGTCATCGAGATTCTGCTCGTGTTCGAGGAGCTGGTGTCGCCGCACTTGAAGGAGGTTTTCCCGCGCGATTGGATGGACATGATCATGCACCAGAACACTGTGATCCTTGGAGCACTGAAGAACCTGAGTGTGGTCATTACGGACTACTTCCTGTGTCCGTTTGAACGGCAGATCTGGTCGAACTTCTTCCAGTGCTCCATCGCCTTTCTGGTGCAGTCGCCGCTGCAGTTGAACGACTTCAATGACAACAAGCGGCAGATAGTGTTCGCCCGGTATCGCGACATCCGCAAGGACACGGCGACGGAGATCCGGAAGATGTGGTTCCAGCTGGGCCAGCACAAGCCCAAGTTCATACCGCAGCTGGTGGAGCCCACCCTGGAGATGAGCATGATCCCGGAGAAGGAGCTGCGGCAGGAGACCATTCCCATCTTCTTCGATATGATGCAGTGCGAGTACTATAGCTCCCGCCTGGAGCAGGAGAGCTACGGGGACACCAAGTTCAACAATGCCCACCACAAGGGCAACTTCAACGACTTCAAGACGGCCATGATTGAGAAGCTCGACATCCTGATCGGAGCCGGCAAGGGCGATGCTGAGTACAAGCAGCTGTTCGAGACCATCATGATGCAGCGCTGTGCCGCGCACAACACATTGAATGTGGACGGAACCGCCTTCGTGGAGATGGTCACCCGGCTGATGGAGAAGCTGCTGGAGTACCGCTTTATCATCCAGGACGAGAGCAAGGAGAACCGCATGGCGTGCACATTTTCGCTGCTTCAGTTCTACTCCGAGGTCGACCTCAAGGAGATGTACATTCGGTATGTGTACAAGCTCTGCGCCCTCCACATGGAGTTCGAGAACTACACCGAAGCGGCCTTCACCCTCAAGCTGCACACGGAGCTGCTGCGGTGGACGGACACGGCGCTGTCGCTGCAGCTGCGCAGCTTCCGGCACCCCAACTGCTTGACCCACCGACAGCTAAAGGAGGCCCTCTACTTTGAGATCATGGAGTACTTTGACAAGGGGAAGCAGTGGGAATGTGCCATCGACATGTGCCGCGTGCTGGCTCGCCAGTACGAGGAGGAGACCTATGACTATCTGAAGCTGGCGGAGCTGTTGAAGATGATGGCCATGTTCTTTGAGAAGATTATCAAGGAGCTGCGCCACAATTCCGAGTACTTCCGAGTCTGCTTCTACGGGCGGGGATTCCCGCGTCTGCTCCAGAACCGTGTCTACATCTTCCGGGGCAAAGAGTACGAGCGGCACAGCGACTTCTGCGCCCGGATGCTGGTCCAGCACCCGCAGGCCGAGCTCATGCAGACCTTGGAGGCGCCCGGCGAGGACATCACCAACAGCGACGGCCAGTACATACAGGTGAACAAGGTGGAGCCGATAATGGACCAGTCCTACAACAAGTTCAACGACAAAATCATAAACAACGAGATCGTCAAGTACTTTGCCGCCAACAACGTGCAGAAGTTCCAGTTCTCGCGCCCCTTCCGAGACAGTAGCGGTGGCGGTGGCAACATGGACGATGTGCGAAACCTGTGGCTGGAACGCACGGAGCTGCTCACCCGCTTCACCCTGCCGGGGATACTGCGCTGGTTTCCCGTCATCGAGACCAACACGTTCAAGATCTCGCCGTTGGAGCGGGCCGTTGAGATCATGAAGGACACAAATCGGGACATTCGGCAGTTGGTCATCCTGCACAGGAGCGACGAGAAGCTGCACATAAATCCGTTGAGCATGAAGCTTAGCGGCATTGTGGATCCGGCCGTGATGGGCGGTTTTGCCAAGTACGAGGAGGCCTTCCTCACCGAAGAGTACTTGGAGCAGAATCCCGACGATAAGGACTTGGTTGAGGAGCTGAAGGAGCTCATTGCCAATCAGATTCCGCTGCTGGATATCGCCATTGGTATTCACCGGCAGCGAGCACCCGACAGCTTGAGGGCCATGCAGGAGCACCTCGAGGACTGCTTCAGCGAGATGCAGCAGCACGTGGAACTGCGCTACGGTTGTCGGGCGTGCGACCTGAAGAGTGTACGGGATACGGTGGTGATGCGACGCACAAACTCCATCCTGCCGACCCTCTTCGATGGCAGCAACATCAACAGGCACTCGGAGACTAGCATGGGATCCTCAGAGTAAGTTTTCCGTCGATGGCTTAACTGGCTTAACTGGAGCCTCAACTTCCTCTTGGTTTCTCTTTCCAACTTGCAGCAGCGGCCTGTCGAAGTCAACGTTTCTGCCGCGCCCACAGACCTCCTCGATAAAGACCACTCTGGCCAGCTTTAGCTTCAACACCAGGTGAGTGAGCGACGGTTTTTGAATGCCCTTCCCTAACCAGAGAACTGTTCTTCTGACCTCTCTCCATGCTGCACGCTAAGCTTGAGGCTGTAACTTTCGTTTTGATTTTGTTTGGTTTTTAATTTGCCTTTATTCTTTCGTTTTGTTTATTTACAATGCCATTCTTTTGCTTATCTGTCTACGCTTACAATGTCCAGACCCAGTTTGGGACACTCGCCGAGCACCAAGAGCAGCAAGAACAAGGACAAGACCCCTGCCAAGCGGCGATCCATGAAGAAGGTAAGTGAAGTAAGCTTGTGTTGTGGAAACTCTGCTTCTACTAACTTCTTGACTCCTTGAACCCAACAGGATCGGGACGCCCTTAGCTTGCCCAGCAGTCAGTGGTATACCCCGCCACTGAGCACCATTACCTCGACGCCGGAGAAGGAGATCAACACGTCCATAGCATCTTTGGGTAGCGTGTCCAACAGCTCGTTGAGTGGTCCCAAGACGCCCGACCCTCATGTCCTCACCGAGGAGGTAAATATGAAAGGAATGGCATTCTTGTGCCCACAATCTAACTCTGAGATTTTTAACCCTCCAACAGCTCACACCCAAGCGACCTCTGCGTTCGGAAAAGGAGAAGGAGCGGCGGTTGTCGCGTCCTGCCAGTATTGCCACGCCTACGGCCAGCATCAAGAACTTCCCCGACACACGCTCGCTGTCCGAGAGCAGCAACCGCAACTCAGTCGGTGAGTTGGACACAACAAATTAAATAAAGGCCAGCAAGTTTTTGAATTATTACGTTTTTCTTGATCCGCAGAGACCACGGATTCCACATCGGAGGAGGACATACAACCGCCGCCGTTGCCCGCCAAGGCACGCGACTCCACGGACTTTTCCAGTCTGTCGGCGAACATGGATTGGGCGCCAAATGGCTACGCAATGCTCGGCACCTTGAGCAACACCAGCACCAGCAGCATGAGCACCACATCCACCCTGACAAAGACCAGTATTACGAACACCACGTACGAGTATTTGGAGGCCACTAACTTCACCCTAGTGGATGGCAGCAAGCCACGTCCACCGACGCCGCCGCCGAAGCCATCGCGCCACAGCAAGCACATTCCATGATAGGGGTACCGAGGGTGAATGAAGGTGTCTCTCTGCCCCAGAGCTTCCAGTGTGTAGCGCCATATAAATGTTCAAACTTTAACGTTGCCGAGTGCCAAGTATGAATTCCTGTTACTACATGTATAGCGGCGGCAATCGAGCCACAAAGCACCGACCTCTCGCCTCAACCTACGACCAAATCAAGTGTCTTAACAAACGATCGATCGCATTAGCCTGTAGCATTCAGATTATCCGATAACCATGTTTTAGCCTTTGTGTTAAGTGTTTTTTAAATTTTGCTTATGTTTAAATGATATTATGTTGAACATGTGGTCATTTTCGTCGCGCTACACAACTACTTGTCTTCCACAAGTACTAAATTACAGTGTGTGTTGTACCTTAGTTATCTGAAACTTAGTTTTTAAGCCCAAAGCTGTAATTCGTACGTCTCTTTATGCAAACAAGTGCCACAAGTCTATATGCAATAGCAACTAGCATACCTACGACCATATCTACGATTTTACGAGCATGCATATTAATGGTTTTAGCACAAATTTACTAACGAGTCAATTACAGAAATGAAATCTGTATCTGGTATGCCTCAAATTTTAGATAAAGTAATATTTTATATAATGCCTTTTTACACTGCTGTTTTTTCATATGATTAAAAAATAGCCATAATTTATGGAAACTAACCGATAAAATTTATTCGGTAATCGTATATACATGCTATATATATATATATATCAAAGCACAACTATTTTACCAAAATTGAGTATATGTTACATACTTAATTTTAACCATAATCAATGTTTAATTTTCTTGTGTATTTTATTGGATTCTGTGTAATTCGCGATCTGTGTATCGGCCAAAGATTAAGCAATAATGTCTAGCATTAAGCGTTTGACCATTATGTTACCATTATTAAAGTATAGAAACCTGAAACTTTAAATAAAGACCGACTCGTAATTTTATTTGATTATAAACCGTTTATTCAAGATATATTTCGTTAGTAAGACGTCAAAACCTGTTAAAATGAACACATTAACAAGAAGGAGGGATTAAGATTTGCTTAATTGTTAATAAATAGTTTGGTCAATAAGTCAGACGATGGCGTAAAGTACATAGGATAGTTTCTTGAGATGGAAAAACATAGAGGGGATGACAAAATATTAATTCCTGTATACTGAATCTAAATTTAACGCAAAACTTGGTATATAAATCGATAGTCTGATTGGTTTGTCGAATTAATATAATCGTTACACAAGGAAGTTCGTAAGTGTATATTGCAGAACATAGCTCGTTGGGAATTTTGGAACACTTTTAGCGGGGAATTGTGGAATACTCAATATCAAACATCATCATGAATCAAGTAGTAGTGGTAGGGAAATTTGAACATTTTTTTCGATAGAGATATGGTGAAAAAAAGTGTGTTCCACAATTCCCCACTCTCCCCTACTATATCAAATCTAAATTAAATGCGATATATGAAGATATTTAAAAATTTGATTTACAAAGTTTCGATATTTTCGATATTGGACTTTTTTCTCGATATATGTATGCATGCAAATATTCTATGTTTTTCCAACTCTATTAGATTCGTCCTGAAAGCAGGGCCTTAAAATTAGTAAATTGTAAAATGGCTTTTGATTCTCCCCATCGAAATGAAGGCACATAATAATAATACAGTTTGAAAATGCACGGAATGTTCGTTGTTGTTCAGGGACGACAGCGGAGTCCTGAGATTTGAGACCAAAGTGTTAGAGAGCAGAGGGGCTGAAGCAGGAACACGAACACGGACAGGACTTAGACATCAACGCCACGGTTCGAGTGCAGGTCCACGCAGATCTTGGAGTTGCGGTTCTGCTTCTGACTTATCTCTAGCACTTGGAACATCTCCTTAAGGGCCTCGCTGGTGCCCGTTTTGCGACGGTTGCGCCTCCGCAGGGTCACGCCACCCGACTTGAACTCTCGCATCAGAGCGTCAAGACCTGGGGAAAACAAAAGTTACATTCAATTTAATTCGTGGTTCGTGGGCTTTGCGGTGGAATTAGATTAAGTAGCTGGCTAGCGGAAGCTTATCTGACATGCGGTTAGCTGTTGGCCCAAGGAGCAGCCGAGATACTCACCCACCAACGCAATCGGTTAAGCCATGGACTTTAAAGGGTGTTTTATTTGGGTAAGGTGGCAATTGGACGTAAATCACGAGACAAAGGCCAGGGAACGGGTTGCGGCGGGCGCGCTCCCGGGGTGGAATCCCCAAGTCTGTCACCGGCGACAAATGAAGCTGAAGACACATGTTCTCTGGGGCTACAAGTCAATGGAAATGTACGGTGCTCTCCGCCTTAAGACCAGTGTGTGTGTGTTTTCAGAGGAAAGACCAGGAGGAGTGGAAGGGCGCCAAGAAAAGTGGCGCAATAAAACACGGAAATATAAAACGCACAAATAATAATAATAATAAGCCTGTCCGGGACCAGAGGCAACAATGCGGCTTGCCTGCTGGCACTGCTGCTGTTGCTTCTAGTTTTGGAACGGTGCTATGGCTTGGGCCCCCTTCCTCGTAAAAATAATAAATTGCGTCCTCTCCCATCGCCATCGCCATCATCATCGTCGACATCGTCTTCGTCGTCGAATTTGATACGGTCTCCTGGCTTGACAGGGGAGAATGGAAACTGGAGTGGGTCGGGCAAGGCGGCGACATAAAGCTGCAAAAGCGAGCGTAAAATATAGGAAAAATGTGAACGCACTACGCTTCGCTTCGCTTAAAGCCGAAACTCTGGCAGGTTGCGCCAGAAAGGTTGCCATGGAATGGAAGCCAGGAAAGTACATTTTTGCTCCACTTCTCCAGAAAGGGAAAGGACACGGGGCTAAGGCATGGGTCGAGCTTAAATCAAATTTAAGTTTTCAATGTATCGCATGGAACCGGAAATGCTACTCACGAGAGAACTGAGCTGAGAGCTTTAGTGTCGACAGGATATTGACAAATGTGTGCTGGAATTTCCGCTTCCGTCCTGACGCCCGCTCCTGGGAAAACAGGAAGCTGGGTGCAGGGAGCAAACCAATTCGTTTAAACCGATGCCAGGCCCTTAGATTTGGCAAAGAGGGCAGGTCATGGAGTCGGGCCTCCGTAGAAAGTAAAGCTGGCATTCTGGTGGCCATGGCAGCGACACCAACAATGAATGGCAGCAACTTGTTGTTATGTATACCTACGATGTGTGTATTGAGCTTGGACAATATCAGTATTGCCATTCGTTTCGCCTCGCCACGCTTCGCTCCACCTCGCTCTGCCTCGCTTCATTTGTTTTTGCGCCTTGCCGCCGAGCAGGACGAGGACGAGCTTGACTTGACGAGTGCGGCCAGGACACGAGCAGCGCTGATGCCTAGCCGTAAAGCTGATGTACGGCTGGCTGCCAGCTCAAACGCTTCACGTGCCTCAAGAGACGCGCGCGCGTGTTCTCCGCTTCACTCCGCTCGCAGCAAGGTGTCGCGTTACCTATACAGATTTATATACGTATAGCATCTATATAGTTCTATATAGCTATCGCGGCGTCACTTTTCTGGCTTCCAACAATACGCGCGTTGATTGATTTTGATTTGAATGTGCGCTCGTTACGCATACGACGCGTGGTGCGCGCCAAAAAGTAGGCAAGAGCAACAGCAACATTGCTGAAGTCAGCGCCAAAACAAAACGGAAACGGAAGTGCTTAGTGACAGTGTTGGAGGGCCGCTGTGTATGTGAATGCGAAAGTGTGTGGCCATGACATTGCAAGCCTGGTATCTGGACTCCTCGTTGGGGTAAGTGGACCAGCGGAGGATTAAGTGCGAGTTAAAGGCAATCGGTAGGGATTCTCCTTCAACTCGCATTAAAAAGAGAGATTGTTGAGGCATAAATTATCTCATTAAGTCTAGTCCATTTTCTTATCCTGCGACTGGGTCGATTCTAGTATAGATATACAAAATTATTATATATATTATCCTGCTGCGAACACACACACACACACACACACACGGACACAGGGACACAAAGGTGGAGCAACAATGTATTTACACTTTTATGCGGGCTGATTCAATTTTCATCGGAGCTCATCCCAAACAAGCTGCCCTGCCATTTGCAGGCGGCAGCTGATTTCTCTATTGACAACACTCAAATTTAAAGTCCAGCCTATTTGCCCAGAAACTCAATAGCAACGAGGTGTTCCTCAATTGTTTTTAATAGCAATAAAAGCGCAAATTAAACAACAAAGATGACCCACAAGTGCAATGGTAGAATAAACACGACTCCCTTGGCTGTGTTTACTTATATATTCATATTTGTATATATAGTTGGCATTCTAGCTGGGCTTCGCATTGTACTGGCGAACGTACATTATGAAATTATGGGAGCCGGAAAATTCCCTTACGCAGCTAAGTTCGAAATTTCAGAGCCAATTTACAAGGCTAGGGCTTATTAGTTCAAAGTGAAGTTATGTTAAATAGTTCTCTAACTACAGATTTTTGGGCTTGTGGGTATTTTTGGCTTAAGCATGAACAAATTGTAATGGTAGTTCGGTGTAGTATTTGTGTGGTAAATTTAAGTTTTGTCTTTAAAATTTGTATTAACTTTATTGAAAGCCTTTGGAAGAATACTGCGCAGTCTGAATTACAACAAGAAAGGAAGATAACTTCGGCAAGCCGAAGTTTGTATACCTTGCAGCTTACAATTGGGTTCCTATGGCAGCTATATGATATAGTAGTCCGATCCGGCCCGTTCCGACTTATATAGTAGTTAGAGCATATAGAAAACTTTGTGCAAAGTTTCATTCAGATAGGTTAAAAACTGAGGGACTAGTTTGCGTAGAAACGGACGGACAAGCAGATGGACATGGCTGAATCGACTCGGCTATTGATGCTGATCAAGAATATATATACTTTATAGGGTCGGAAATGTCTCCTTGACTGCGTTGCAAACTTCTGACTAAAATTATAATACCATTCAAGGATATAAAAACGAAACCCACACAAAAATTACTTGCACTAGGAATGAACTTAACCCAAAACCACTCTCGATTTTCATTGAATGTCTGCTGTTATTAGACTCCAACCTGGAAGTGCGGTGCCGATCCATTGTACTACTATTTATACCTATAAAAATATCTCACAAAGCCTTAATCATCATAGATTTACGATTTACAATCCTCAAATCAGTAGATGTAAATGGGTGTTAGGCCGCACAATACATTATTTAAATAAATGCTACTCATGCCAGTATTCCCTATTGTTAGTAGCCCTGTCGCGGTGGAGGCCTGTCCCCTCCTCCCTCTTCAAAGAGCTGCTCGCAAACTTAATTAAGAAGTTGCTGCTGCAGCAGTCGACAGTGAATGGCACGTGGATGGCCCAGAGGGGAGCAGCAGGAGTGGACCTAGTGAAAGCCTGCATTGAGCCGTAAAAGAACCCGACGTGTAGGTAAAATCAATTACAATCGCAGACGGGTTGCGTTGCGTGTGCCGAACGGAGAGGGCGGTGGGCTGCCAATGGCTGCCATGAATGGCGTGGGGCCTAACTGACAATTGACAGCAACAAGTTGGGCCCTTCAAACGGATCTCTTCTCCCGGGACAGGGAAACACAATGGCAGGGCACTTGTCAACGCACGGCTGGCAGGGATTAGCCGCAGAACAGCATGGCTGCGAACATGAGTGGCCTGAAAGAGCCAACACTGATTCAATTGGCGATGGGCTGGC
>JAEIHY010020206.1:16993-27780 GCA_018904565.1 Drosophila tsacasi | reverse complement strand
GCATTTAAAAGTAAATTGTGTCGATTTGCAATTTCTAACCGAACATGTTCATTCCTGCTAACTCCGACGCTAAAGAAAAATTTGCTGAAGATAAAAATTGAATTCGAGGCATCAGCGCTGCGTCCGCATGGCAAAACGCTTAAAAAATGCTATTAATGAATGACTTGCAAGAAAATATGAAAATAAACTCCAAAACACACGCGGTTGCATTGTGCAAATGAAGAAACTAACAAATATATGTACATATATCATATATCGTACATCATTGTGAAATCCTGCATTTAAAAGTAAATTGTGTCGATTTGCAATTTCTAACCGAACATGTTCATTCCTGCTAGCTCCGACACTAAAGAAAAATTTGCTCAAGATAAAAATTGAATTCGAGTAAAATTGTTAATTTGTTGTAAGCCTACATAAATAAAATTATTGTGTACTATTATTTTCAGAAAGAAAATGGCTGTAAAAAGCAAACCACCAGAAGAGGAGCGTAAGTAAAATTTAAAATGTGTTTAAGAAAATATTATAAGAGCTTTATTTTAACAGCCAACTATAATGACTCCGATGACGCACTTGAAGTAGAGGAACATCATCCCCCCACACAGGTGGAAGTCGAGAACCTAGAGCTGAAGTTAGCCGTCAATACCCAGAATTTAGACAAAATCACCGAAGCCTTGGCCGACTCGATGCTTGTCAGTGTTATTATGGCGGCCGTTTGTCCAGAAGATAGCGAGCTCCAAGAGAAGTTAAATTCATCAAACCTGGCCATTAAGGCCTGTGTCAAGGAGGCGGCCAAAATCGGGTCCGTTCTGAACTATATCAAGGAGGAATTAAAGCAGTATAAGAACTAATGATGACACAGCAATTCAGGAACTTCAAATGGAAAATAAATAAATCAATTGGCAAACATCAAACCAAAAACGAAACATGAATAAAGGATTTTCCAAATGAAAATAAATCAGCAAACTAAACTAAATAAAACTAGTTTTCATTTAATTCCGGAACTTCTAGTGGGATTATAGTTTGAATTTGTGCCAAGTACGTAGTCTAAGGATACTTTTACCAAGACTCGTAGTTTTCCCAGGGAATTGCGAGTTTAAATTTCGCCTAGTAATTCGTAAGGGAATTTTCTTTTTACCAAGTTTGAAGTTACTCTGATGGTTCCAAGGCTTTTCCCAGTTTACAAACCAAACACAATTTCTTTAAAATGTAAGCTTTATTTTCAGTGTCAACTCAAATCAAGAATCTTGTTCATTATTCCCTCTGATCTCTCTTTCAGAATGCACTAACATTTTGGTATTTCTTGAATCATCATTATTACAATTATTACGTTCTGTCTTGGCTTTTGCAGATTTTGCGCTGTATATTGTATGAATATAGTATAATATATATATATATATAGATTCGATATTCGTTTGTCTTTGCTACGATTTGAAGAAGGCCGCATAGAGCACACGAAGGCAACAGATTTACAACATCAAACACTTTACAAATACGTTTCGATTACTCAAACACACTGACGACACGCACGCATATATAGTATATAGCTAACTAGGAAGGATTGATCGGAGTGGAGGCTGGCTGGGAATGGAATCATCAAGAGATTTCTGGTTTGCAGTTTCTTTTTTCTTCTTTTTTATAGTTTTTTGTGTATATAGGAATAGTAAAAGCGTTTAGAATCATGGATTCTCTCATGCAGGGCCACGGGGCCGCAAAAGTAATCTCTGGATAATAATTGTTATAAGAGAAAAGCTATAGTAATTGGTTTGAAATTTTGCTAGGTAACAATAAATAATAATTAATAGAAATATGAAAAATGCCAAGGCATAAAAGTTGTATAATTAAATATTGAGTCCTGTTTGGAGTTTAACTTGTGGCAGGAATTCCTCAACTTGATTTACATGAATTTAATTCAAATATTGCCAAAAAAAAAAGTAATTAAAACATTGCACCTTGTTGAATTTTAAATTAGATTCTCCAAGGAATCCCTGGATTCCTTAGATCTCCCAGAGATTACCTTTGAACCCACCGCGCGCCCTTTACAGTGTTGCTAAAATTACGAATGCTTAGATTTACGTAGTGAGGCGCCGGCTTTGTTTTATTTGTTCTCTGTGGAGCAGCTGCTGGTAGCTGGGAGCAGTCCCTCATCTGCCATCTCGCTTCTTTTCGCGCTGCTCACATCGCAAAGCTCAGCTGCAGGGCGTTCCTTAGCTCGTTCAGCACCATAGAGCCAATGACCATCTTCTCGCAGTTGACGAGCAGCGTGAGGGCCTCCTCCGTCTGCCATTGCAGCGTGAGCAGGACGAGGCTCTTGGAGCTGAGCGTCTGGCCGGCAAAGCAGTGCAACTGTCCGTTGGCAGAGCTGTGCGTATGCGCCACATTGATGCACTCGAAGACCTTCTGGCGCAGGGCGGACACATCGATGAGATCCCGCCTCAGGCCGCGCAGCTCGCACTGATGCTCGTTCATGCCCCGCAGCTTGGCCCGCTCCTCGCGATGACAGCTCTCGCCGATCTGGACGGAACGCACCAGCTCACCCACCGGCGGCTTGAGCTGCAGCCGCGAGCTGCCCGCACTGGAGACGAGCTCCAGGTCGACGGCATGCGTCGAGTCATTGAAGTCCACGCCCAGCACACCGCTGGCCGTTTGCTGGGCCTGCAGGGCGGTGACCGGAGCGAACTCGTTCAGCTGCATGCCCGCCGGCAGCGTGGTCTGGCCCAGGCGTATGGCCGTGATCTCCTTCTCGCCGCGATTCTGGAACTGCAGCTCAATCGAGCACATGCTGGAGGAGTAGAGGTGCGGGGCGCGCGTGAAGCGGTAGCCCAGCTGCAGGCCGTGGCCGCTCACCTTGTTGAGCAGCTCCTTGTGCTTGAACTCGATGTGCGAGGGGCCCACCAGTTCCACCCGGTTGCGAGCGTGCTGCGGCTGCAGGGGAGCCGCCTGTCCGGAAACCATGGGCGTACCTAGGGAGGAAATCGAACCAAATGAGCGGCGAAAAGGGATTGCAGCGAATGGGAATGCTCACCGGGCGTCAGGAAGCCTCCTAGCGAGGGCGTCATCACAGGACCAATGGGCGGAATGTCATCCAAGTCCAGCAGCAAATCCAAATTGCTCTTGGAAGGCGCCGCAGCCGTAGCAGCCGCCTGTTGCTTATCCTCTTTCTCCAGCTTCTGGGGCTGCGTCTGCACATGATTCTTTTTCTGTTCGTTGTCCTCTCCGGCGGAATCACTGTCGCTGCTGCTGCTGCTGCCGCTGTACGACGAGGAATCCCCAGAGTCCGAGGTGCCGGAATAACCCGCAGCCGGCTTGCTGTTGCTATTATTATTCGTGGTGGTGGCATCCGTCTCTATCTTTGCCTCCGGCTCCACCTCCGCTGTCTCATTAACTCCGGCATCTATCAGCTGACCCGTGGCGGATTCCTTGGAGGCGGTCGCCTTTGGATGCTGCTTCTGCTCCTCCTCCTCCGCCGCATCACTGGTGCCGCTGTCATCGCTGTCCGACTCACTGTCGCTGGTGCCGCTGCTGCTGCTGCTGCTGCTGCCAGACTCTGAGTAAGCGGACGACTTGTCCTCCGACTCCGAGAGGAAGCCCTTTTCGCGGTTGGCATCCTTGACCTTGCCACCGTTGCCCGAGGCGGCCTTGGACGAGGGAGACTCCTCGCCGGGCAGCTTTTCCTGCATGAAGCCGGGAATGTTGCGAACGGACGAGTCCGGCGGCATCACCGGGAAGGGGGGCAGCTCCTTGTAGCCAGACGCGGGCATGTTCAGGTAGTGGGAGAGCGACCCCAGCTGGAAGTTGTTGCCGTCGCGGTACTTGCTCTCCGGCACCGGGGCCGGCTTGCTGGCCAGAAAGACCTGGCGGGCGTGCTGGCTGAGCACCGAGCTGGTCCCGCTGGCGGGGAAGATGATCTGGCGCAGGAAGCGGGCGCGATCGCGGACGTCGTAGTTCGGATCGTAGCGGGCCAGCGTGAACACGTACTGGCAGAGCAGCGAGGTCTGCTGGGGATTGGTCAGGTAGAGCTTGACGCCCAGATTGAGGACCTGCAGCTTCACGGCATCCTGCTCGTCCACGAACGACTTGGCCATCTTCCGGAGCACATCCGGCGCAATCAGCGGCACCTTCTCGTTGTACTCGCCAATTAGCCAGATGATGGCCGCCCGAGCGGCCGGGACATTGATGTAATCAATCAGCTTGGCCATCTGGGTGATAATCTCAAAGTGCTCGGCGGCCTTGGTCTGCAGGAGGCGCTTGATCACCACCACGCTCTCGGCCACCACATGCTCTGCAAGAAAGGGGGTTCGGGGTTTGGGGTTTGGTCAGGAAAAGCGGTTACCTTGGGAGAACACAAGCTACTTACCATCGTGATTGGAGAGCAGGTGTACCAGCCCGCTGAGGCAGGTCTCCGTGACCTCCTTGATGCTGGAGGCACAGCGTCCGATCGCCTGGATAGTGGCCGCCACAAAGGAGCGGTCGCTGCTGGAGATGTAGGTCTGGAACTCGCGCAGAATCAGCGATATGCTGGCCGCCGAGGCCAGATTGGTGAGGATGTCCAGCTTGAGGAGCTTCAGGTGCGTGGGGTCGCTGGTGCGCACGAAGAAGGACTTCAGGTGCGGCTCGAAGATCGCCTTCCGCTTGGTGGACATCGAGGCGATGCAGTTGAGCACCACGCTCTGCACCTCCTTGTGCGAGCGCAGCAGCCGGATGAGCGCCTTGGCTATCAGCTGCACCTCGTTCTTGGGCGCCACATGATGGTACAGCTGGGCCACCGCCATGACTACGGAGGCGTTTCGCGACTGCAGCAGGGGCTTCGTTTGCCGCAACAGCAGCCGGTGGTCCACATCGATGTGGTAGCTGCCGGCTCCCGGTGAGCTGGGAGTTCGACTGCCGCCGCCATTGTTGCTGTTACTGCCACCGCCCGCTCCCCCAGCTCCTCCGCCGCCGCCTCCGCCATTGTTTGCTCGCGATTTAGTCTTTGCCTCGTCGTCGTCGTCGTCGCCGCTGGTGCCATCTTCGCTGTTGGAGGCCGAGGAGTGCGAGGACTCGTCGTAGAAGCGCTCATTGGGCGGCCCGTCGCTGAGGACACCGTCTGCCAGATCGTCGTCGGCATTGGGATCCACGAACTGGGTGCGCGCATAGCGGGTGAGCATGTTGATGATGATCACCTGGCCCCACTCGTCCACGTCCACGAGGAGGTTGCACAGCTTGCGGTAGTTCTTGTGGATCAAATCCACGCGCTCCGGACAGACCTCGTCGAAGGCCATCACCGCCGAGCCGACCACCAGAGTGGTGCGATCTGAGAGCAGCTTCTCGATCACCATCACCAGCTCGTCCTTCTGCTCCGCGTCCAGGGAGTACAGCTTGGGGATGGCGTGGGCCGCCGTTTTGCGCACATAGGGACTCAGGTCGGCGGCACTGTCCCGTATGGCCAGCATCACGATCGGCACGATCATGCTCACCCGGATGGAGGAGAGGACGCGCAGGGCGGAGGCTCGGATCAGCTGATTGGGGTCCTTGAGGGCACGCTGGAACGTGGAGATGGAGAGCAGGGCCAGGTCCTGCTGCTCCTCGGCGTAGCGCACCAGGTAGACGTACACCAGCTTCTTAACCTCGATATTCTTGGACACCACGTTCTTGACGACGGCGGGAAATAGATCGCTGGCATCGCGTCCGCGGGCTATCATGCCAATGATGCGCTTCATGGCCTCCAGCTTGAGGCCGTCCTTGTTGCTGTCCAGCATCTGCTTGAGGTCGTCGTGCTTGCGCCCGTCGCTCTGGAAGAAGGCGGCCCCGCTGGCTGGATCCGCGCCAAACTCCACATCCAGGCCCATCTGTGGCCGTTCAACGTACGAGGACATGGCGAACGGATTGCTGGCCGCGTTCTGCTGCATCCTGGACGGTGCTGGCTCCTACTCTTCCTGGGAACACTTTCCTACTTTCCCCGCACTTGACCTGCTGCTCCGCTTCTTCTCCTCCTGCTCCGCCTTCTGTGGTGTCTTCCTCTTCCGTCGCCTGCGTGGGCGTGCGAGAACCGAAGTGAGCTGGCACTGTCCCCTGGTCGGTGGCGTCCCCTGTGAAACCTGCAGTCCGCTGGGGGCTGCCTGCTCTTGCTGGAGTCTGTAATCTCTGAGTGGAACGGCAGGGGCACTCAGCTTGCCACGAATTTCTTCGGGGGCAATGGAAACAAAAGTTTTGCAAAAAAATTTACTGAGTGTGACCGCGGCTTGACCGTTATAACAAAATAACCTGTTTGTGGTCACACTAAGCTTTATAACTTTCATACGGCGGGTTTTGGAGAAAGCAGGTACAGTGGGTTTATTAATATTTAATTGAAATTTAAAATATTATAGCTAACAAAAAAATAAGCAATTCATTCATTTTAGCAATATCTTTAATAATTTGCATGGTATACGCAACCATTTAGCTTGTTAATCTAAATCTAAAATGTTCTTTATTAGATTAAACTAAACTGTTCTCTTAAAGTATAAAAACATCTTATTTGTATTTAATTTCCCTATTTTAGTTTCCCATATTTCGCACATTTCTCTTTTTTTCTCTTATTTCCATATTCCAAAATTTGGAATCCAAATTGTCGTATAACAGTTGCGTAAATTAGTGGGACCTGTCAGTGGACTAGCAAAAAATGTCAGCGCTCTTGCCGGGCCTGGGCTGCCATTTTGACAGCGCTGCTTTGGGGTCACATTATTTTGCGAACAACTCGACAACTACGTGGCTGCTGCTCGTTGACAAAATAATCAAATTTCAGGCCAGAAAACCGAGAAGCACGATGGAAGGAATGCTCCCCAAGCTGCTGCTGTTCCTGGGCAGCCTGCTGCTGCTGTGCCGCATCGGCGAGGGCTTCATCGTTAGCGTGGATGCCCACAACGAGGAGTGCTTCTTTGAGAACGTCGAAGGCGGCACCAAGTTCGGTGAGCAATGGCTTAAGGGGAGATTAGCAAGGGCTTCCACTGACGTAGCCCGGCTTTATTGACACAGGTGTCACCTTCGAGGTGATTGACGGCGGCTTCCTGGACGTGGACATCAAAATCACCGGCCCCGACAACCATGTGATGCACGAGAGCGAGAAGGAGTCCTCCGGCAAGTACACCTTCGTGGCCCCAGCGAAGGGCACCTACAACGTCTGCTTCAACAACGAGCGCAGCAGCATGACACCCAAGCTGGTCATGTTCTCCATCGATGTCGGCGAGGCACCGCAGCGAGCACCGGGAGCGCCCGGCGAGGAGGAGGTGGGCCACACCAAGCTGGAGGACATGATCCGAGAGCTGTCCGGCACGCTGACGAGCGTCAAGCACGAGCAGGAGTACATGCATGTGAGTGGCCAGCCGCTGGCGTTTGCCACATAGACAAGATCGGCTCCCTAATCCCTCTCGCTCGGTATACTCTCCATTTTCCAGGTCCGCGACAAGATCCATCGCTCCGTGAACGAGAGCACCAACTCCCGCGTCGTGCTGTGGTCCACGTTCGAGGCCCTGGTCCTGGTCCTCATGACAGTTGGCCAGGTGTACTACCTGAAGCGCTTCTTCGAGGTCAAGCGCGTCGTTTAAGGCCCGGAGGCTCGAAGTTTTAGATAAAAGGAGCGATGGAATAGAGAGAGATCAGAGACACGCACGCTTAGAGGGGTAAGGCGTGTGTGTGTGTGTAGTGCGTGTGAGGTGTTGAAGTCTCAGTTTAATTTAAACAATGAAAATCCTTTTGTAATTAAAATAAAATACCTTGTAAAAATTAACCATTGGTTGGACATGTTCTAACTTGAGATCTTTGTGTATTTTTTTTATGGGAAAATGTTCCAATTTTAATTAGGTTACCAGTAGGAACGGAAATGATGGGAAATATAGCTTTCCCATATCGTAAATGTGAGTAATAACAATAAATACCGCTAGATTATCGCATCTGATAAATAAATTAAGATAAGAACAGAAATATTTAAAAACCAATGCAAGAAATGGATCGTACATATGTAGCTCATTAGCCCATTAATTATAAAGTAATCTAATAAAGCATATTGTTACTTCAAAAGGTAAACAATAATCTAATTCAACAAAAACCTTATAATAAACCAAATTAATCAAGTTTCAACTTGCGTGTAAACTGTTATACACTAAACAGCACTGATTCCATTAAGTTTCCAGTGGAAACACATTCTTATATGCAATGCAATCTCTTTGCAACACTGGTCCTCTGTTTTCCCGCTGGCGCACGTCATTCTATTTACTTGTATTATTTTATGTTGATTACGGGAAAAGTTCGGGGAAATCTGCTGAGAGCATTCCTACAGTTGGTGACTTTAGGTCGCAGCATCGCCATGGACGAAGTCTGCATGAAGCCACCATCTTGGCCCGACGCTATTCCTGCTCTTGCGGCCAGCGATTTTGCTCAGCGAATGTTGCACCAATGTCGCCAATTGGAAAAGCCCAAAGTTGCAGTGGATTTAGAGGAATTCGTGGCCACTTCGGACCGCTTTTTCATCAGAGTATGCCTAGTTTTCCCAGGACCACTGACCTCTTATACTGTCTCTTTTCTGCATTATAGTTCGGCACGAATACATGCCGAGTGATGACACAGCCGTGGGATCGCTGGGAACGCATCCAAAGTCAGATAGCGTCCGCCTACCCGGTGATCCATGAGAGGACTCTGTTTTTGTACATTAATTTTCTAGAGCACAAGCAGAAATTTGGTGGGTAAGATACTAATATGTATATAGTTTCTATATTCTGTAGGTTTTTCTTAAAGTTTTCAATGCTCAGTTTAAATATCTAATTAATATACCTACATAAATATTTCTTGACGCAATTTTATTCTAGTTTGCATTATCTGATTTCTTTTCAATTAGCAATAAATCAGAGAGAGTTTTCTAAAAATTATATTAATTAAAGTTTATATAAACGCTTGGGTTTTGAAAATCTATACTATCTAAAAGTAGGTTTCATATTATTATTTTTTATATATATTTTATATTTTACAAAATTTATTATGTTGAATTAATATTTATCATTCCATAAGCCTTAACTTTATGATCAAAATAAATAAAAAACAGTGAAACTTAACTTCCTGGAAAACTTGAATATTTGGAAATCAAACTGGAAAACTTGAATCCTTCCTTAAATATATCATGAAATATTATTCATGTTTGCAAGAAATGTTTACGTGGTAATCTTATATATTTATTTTATTGCCAGTTCTTAATTCCGAATTCAATAAACTAATAAAATAATATAATTTAATATATATTCTTATAATATTGGAAAGTCCTTCCAACCAAAAGAACCTTGACAAACTCTCAATAATCTTAATTTTAAAACATTAAAATTTGATAAAACCTATAGCCATACCTGAAGCTCCCTCGCTAGCTCTTAATTTAAATTACTTGTTAGCTCTTTATAAATCAAAAAATATGAATAAAATAAAAAACTATATCACATTGCCACAGGAAGCGACCAGGAGAAGAGCATCTACAAGGACATGTCGCTGGTGGAGTTCGTGCAGCGCCTGCTGGCCAAGCGATGTGTTTGGTTCTTTAAAGCCAGCGACTTCTCTTGCACAATGAATGGCAATATCGGTAACGGGGGCTTCGAGGCGGTGGGCACTCCCGCCGAGCAGTATCCGCTGCAGATGGTCTCCGTCCTCAGCTACGACGAGATCAAGCTCTCCGCCCTGCTGTACGTGTCCACGCACTCGGAGTTCATCAACAGCGGGACGCGATCCAATGCCGGTGTGGTGGCCCCGGACAAGACGAAGATCGAGCGCGAGGGTGTGGTCATGGGGCTGATCGGAGCCCGTTTTGAGCGGCCCAATATGATGGAGTTTCAGGACATTATCATAACCGAGACTCAGAACACCCGGGCAAAGGGTTATGGCGGCGGCAGTAACTCCTCCAGCGCACCGGCAGCGGATCTCCGTCGAGTTTGGCGCGAGTTCTACGAGGAACCAACGGACTTCCTGTACGAGCAGATTCCCTCCAACGATGAGCGTTTCCAGAAACTGTCTGTCAATTCAACTATATGAGTGGTGCCAATCTGCACATAGCATCCTTGGAGCATGGCCTGCTGCACCTCGGCGACTATGCCCGAAAGTTTATAAGCTTTACATCCTTATCCTTAAAGGATTAAAAGGGCTAACAAACTATGATTCTGGGGCCTTTTTTACATAATATATATAAAAGGGCGATACATGTAACAGCCCTTATTTATACCGTCTTTTGAGGATTTTTTGACGGGGAAGGAATAAATGAATCATTTTGAAATTTTTCATGATACTTTATTAGATATTGAAGTACAAACAAAAATTGTTGTTGGAATTTTTTTTCCATATTGGCCGCCGTGAAAATTAATCTGCCGAGACCCTCCTGGAAAAAGTTGTCAATCGGCGGGAATTCTCTAAATTAGTACGGTGATCTGAAAATAAACATTTTATTTGGTACTTGTTCCTAAAACATGTATTTTCGATCTGAACCAACAAAAAATTAAGAAGAGGCAAAAAATTGTAATTTGCCATACTTTAAAAAAAGAAAAGTCGATTTTTAACCTTTTTTTCAATGGTTTTTGGGCAAAAAGGGTTAATTTTTGAAAACTTTTTTGGAATGTTTGAGGTTTACATAGAAACTATCACTATGGAGTAGATGTGTAAAAAATTTCGTGGGAATCGGTTGAGAACTTTTGAGTTGTCACGCCCGCCAATTTTAGAAAAGTCGTTTCGAGAAAAACGCGTTCAAAGTTGAGTTGAGACGATGCACTTAAATGAGTTTTTAATATACAAATAATGCGAATTTTGTAATG
>JAEIHY010020206.1:6333-16943 GCA_018904565.1 Drosophila tsacasi | reverse complement strand
CGTCTGCACTTCGGAGGGTTGCGGGCCTCCTCACAGCAGTTGGGCATCTTGAACCTCGGACAGAGGGAGGGCTTCATCAGATCGCAGGGCTCGAGCTCGAGGTCCACCTTGCCAAGCACGCACATGTTCACCGGACAAGGACTCTTCTTCGGGCAGCGCGAGCGCCGCGGATGTTTCACCGGCACGGGGACGCACTTCATCTTGCGCTTGCGACATTTCACCACGCACTCCTCCCAGGTGCGCGGATACTTGCGCTTCAACATGTCCTGGGGCTTGTAGTGAGTGAGGTCCCAGGCATGCACATCGTCGGCGCACGGATCACTCAGGCACTTCTTGCGTTCGTTAATGAACGAGGGCATGTTGAACTCTATGTCCGAGCGGCACTTGTACTCGGTGCGACGCATCGTCTGCCAACAGGCGTCGTACACCTTTGTCCTGTCTGGTACATCCATCTTCTTGAGGTCGCCCCGTACGGGCAGATGGGGGTAGGACGTCGGGTCCGTGTGGTGAAACCGAGTGCGCAGCGGTTTCAGCAGCGCGCACTTCAGGCCCTGCCGCACCTGGGACAGCGAAAGGAGGGCCCAGCCCTTTGACTTCATCATTTCCGTCATAATTTTGATTAAGCCGAATAAAGGAACAATTGATCCATAAACTGGAGCAAATCAAATTTGGGGTTAGAATTAGAAAAAGTTAAAGAAAAAACTTAAAAAAAAAATCGAGAACATAACTTAACCGGTCCGGTCTTTTACTAAAAGTAACGAGGTCCCGAGCCCCTTAACACTTCGACTGACGCAAGTATCATGGGTAGGTCGTTCGGTAAAATATATGTAAAGTAAGTTTTTACTAGTTTTAAAGTTTCAGGTTACTGGGTGCGACAATATTTTTCCGACTCCTTTTTATATACTAGAAGTAATATGTAAAAATGTTCACCCCAAAAAAATATCAAAGGTGAAAATAGCTGTTATCGCACAGTCTGCATATACGGGGACTTCCGGAGCTCGAAGCTAAACCAAATACATAAATCAACACCGACAAAAAACAATAATAAATCGAAATCGAGAGTGGTGAGGAACTCATAATATTCTTAGAATTATAAGAAATTTATAGAGGCAAAATATTATAGCTTTGATCTCTTAAATCGTTTTACCCGAGCCTAAAACAGAGATTTGTAAGATGAACTAAGAAAATATACTGCCAATTTTTCCCATAACTAACAAACAGTCTACGTTTCACAATATTCATGGACCATATAGTCTCGAAATCACAAAAGGGAAATTCCCTGAATCAATAGACGGTTACAAAAGCAAAATAGGGCAAAATTTTACCTCGAACACCTCCTGAATTTTCCGTCCAGTTAATGACCCCCGAACCTAGGACCCTCACCCACTTCACCGCTAATCGAGGACCGACGCCTAGATTGCAATTAAAATCGATTTTTCACTTTGATCCGGGATTTCTGATTGCCAAAGCTGCGCCGCCCACAATCCTGCTGTGCCATGTGTTTGACGTCTATTGTGCCGATTTGTTTCTGTCAACGTCTGGGCTCCAGCATCCATCCGGGCGCCATCCCTTTGAGCAAATTTTAATGAAATTAGAAATTCGCACGCGTCGAAAGCCGTAAAAAACTGAACGCGACTGCGTCGAATTCCGGGGCACACACTCGTCGCCTCGGATACTTGTCAATTGTAAAGCATTTTTGACTGTGATTGCCCTGGAAACGCGCCTGTAGCCATCAATCTGCGCTGTTTGGACACACACTGGTTAGTCGCGTTCTTTTCTTTCAATCAAAAGTCATCGAACAATGGGCACGGATACTGTGATGATTGACGTGCTCCCTTGGCAGAAGGTTTCAGCATTAGCTCAGCCAGAAGAGGTTGAGTTATGGATGAAAAACTGAGCCATCATGTCTTCAATATTTGTTTAGTTTCTTAATTTTGGAAGTTTGTTTGCCCCAATCAAGGCAATTAATTAATACTCAAACCCCCAGCTTAGATGGAAGGTGGCACTCGAAGCTTGAAAGGAAAAAAAGCAGACAAAAAGCCAATCATGTCCAAACAATTGTTTATTTTCAACAAAATTTATTGTTCACTGCACCTGGGGCATGCCCCGAAACACAGCACTTAACATGGACGGGAATGAGCGAGAGAGCAGATGTGTTTTCCGGCCTTGTATGGATTTTCATTTGTACTCGGAACATGGAAACTGAATGCCATCATGAGTGCAAATGTTGTATATAATTTGCACGACAAACAAATGAGTGCTGGGACGAGACAGCCGGCGAGCGAGTGCGGCCCAGAGTGCGCTTTGGATTTGTGCTGTGTTGACCATTCAGCTTGAATAAATAAAACATGTAAGCTCTTCGCCAAATATTTGCCATCAAAACTTCAATGCCATTGTACGCGCGATATCGGCTACTTAAAGCTACCTCTTCTGAACACAGAGAAAAAACTAGGGTCACAAGACCGGGGAAAGTAAGCCGTGGCTTTAAGACACTTCCATAAATTAAAGGCAAAGAAATATCATTGAACGATTGTTGGTTTCAGTAGTAATCGCAATATCATTAGAAAAACGTAGGATATAGAAAATTAATGAATACTATGAATTAAGAAAAAAAGAAGTGCCTGGCTTCGGACTTGCTTAAGATTATCTACTAATTAACATGTTAATCAAATATCATTTCATTTTCCAAAAAACTCGGAAGGAAGAAAATTTAATCAATACAAATTTAATTTAATCAAGAGCACAGCTTATTATACATTAAATTTGTGATCATAAAAGACAGTTTTGCATTTTGAAAAAGAGACTCTTTTATACGGATTTCCGATAACCTCGGGTACATATCGAACTGATACAGAATTTCGCCCACGCTTTTAGCCGGCTGTACACTGTTCAGTGGCTGGCAGCCAAAGTAGCTAACTAGCAAACCAAGGACGACGGGCGGCAAAGTTCAAATTCAATTACCTTTCAAATATTTGCATTTTGTGACACAAACTTTCATCATAATGCTGCACAATGGCTGCCACTCGAATGCCACTTGAAAGCGGCCGGCGGAAGGCGGATGGCGGATGATGGTGGGTGGTTGGGGCTTGAGTGGGAGACGACTCTCTGGCAGGAACGATAAAGAACAGACCGACGGGAAGCGGCACTCAAAACAGTTGCCGCTAATGTCGCCCTTCTTCCTTTGGTCTTTCCAACGACAGCGACACAACGTCGTCGAGTTCGGGAACGACAATGACGTTAACTTTCGCCGCCTACCGTATTCCGTCTTGCCTGGCACCCGGCACCCGGCACCCGGTACCGTGCACCCAGTTTCGAAACAATTACAAAACAAAGGCCACGGACTACAGGTCCCTGCAGCATGGTCCACGTTGAATGTCGGGCGCATAAAAAATACCAAAATAAGCCAATTTCAAAACAGAAATTGCAACATTCACTGCGTCGCCCCTCTACTCCCCTGGCTTCTGCTGCACGTGGCACAGGGACAGGATACTATACCGTCAATGCCCCTGAAACGAGGCTGGGCATACTCGTAAAAGTAATCTGCCCAGGCTCATGCTTTATATATTAGGAAGTTCAAAATTAAAGATTTAATATAAGCATATTCGTGGGCATTCCCGACCTGTGTACTACTAATATTGCGTGTGTAGTTTTTAAATATAATTTAAGGGAATTTAGACAATAGATCACAATGAAGACAATATTTAAAGGGACAGAATTAAGTATTGGCTTATTTATTCGATCAATATATCAGTTTCTGTTACATAACTTGGTTTGAAGATGAGAATGAAACAGCTAATATTAAATCCTTAATATTTATTGTATGAATTAGTTCATAATACATAAGATATATTCAAAAATGTAAGTATTCGATTCTTCTTTTATATAATAACATAGACTGCACTTATAGGCAAGCAGCTCCCAAAATAAATTATGACGTCAACATTTGCACTCACCAATATACAAATTTATTGCCTTCTCAAATGCGTAGCTGCGTTATCCAGCGAGACTAATGCCTCGCCCAGAATCCGAAATGGATGTACAGAAGTTTGTCATTTCTTAACCAGACAGAGAATGCATTATGCAACAGGGTAGTCGCCCACTGACGTCGCAGGCTAACCCTATTTACATGTTGAGTTCCCTGGGAAATAGCAAATGAGAGACCTGCGCAGAGGACCGGGGAAAGCGGCTATAGATCCGCAATGAGCATAGGTAGGGCTCCGCAGCGGTCTTTGCCTCAGTTTCCGCGTGTATGTGGCAAAATGAAGCTTCCATCTGCATATGTATAATATGTATAAGGCGTGGACTTACATTCATCGTTTGAATGCCCTCCAGCACGATATAAAATGCATAGAATTTTCCTTTTAGTCGATGCGTTCGGAGTAAAATTCATATTATGCATGGAGCTGTCTCAACGAAGCCCACTACTAAAATGCATGAAACGTAAGGCGGCAGCGTAACTGAAAAGCTCTGTATACTTTACTCAAATCGCATTCGGAAAAGTCGTGTAAAGTCATAAACTTTACATTAAGTGATCTCAATACTTTATGCATTTGACAAAGCCTTTGCATTCTTTCGGGCGGCATAATCTAAAATCTATACATTCAAATAACATATATAGTACCTAGTATTGCTCCATTTTATTTCCATACCATTGAAGGCCAAACTTATTTCGCTTAGATCTTTTGTTTTTTTCGCTGCCATAGATCAGTGAGTTTTGTGAAAAATTTATGATTTGTGCCTTCACAAAGCTTTGGCTTAAGGAACAAAAAGAACAAGTTAATGGGAAAATATGTGGGGATTGCTTTGGGTAATGTGTGATCTGGGTGCTCTGTCTCGGGCGGCTAAAAATACAGCTGCTGTCGCTGCAGGAGTCGGCATAGGACAATGGAGGCTGTCATCTACAATGAAGATGAGCAGCAGACTGGCTTGAATGAGCTCGGTATGGAAAATCCATGGAAAAGAGCTGGGGGTGGTGTGGGCAGGGGGCTGTCTGGTCCGCACACACAGAGCAGGGCAAACAATAAGGGCGACGGCTTGCACAGGCCGCCCACACACGCATACGTATATGTAGCTGCATGTGGGTGGGGTCATGGAATCCTTTGGACAAGTTTACTTCTGTCCTCGTCATCGTTGCAGTTTCCTGATTCTAGCATTGTCTTTATGCCGGCTTAATCTGTGTCAAAAGGCGTAAGTTATTACAAGCCGGTCACGCCCACTTGGCTGCATACAGCAGCCCAGCGAGATGGCGGGCTGAGAGCCAAGTCAAAGGTTTATCTCGTGTTAACGGCTTTTGTGCCCGCTCCCTAATCAACTAGGTTTAATCAAGTCCCTCCTCCGATGGTCTAATGCAAGTTGGCAGTTTGCAAGGGTTTTTTTTAATTTATAATCATTTTAAATACTATAATTAACTAATTTTTAAATTTGTATTTCATTCAATAAAAGTTTATCATTTACCAAGGCTTTAAGTGCCGTACCTTGGCTATCTAAGGACTCATCCCAGCCAGCGCAGACATTCCCATTCACCAACGGTTGCTGTTGTCCGGCTATTCAAGCGAGTCCTGCTGGATTTTTATTATCAACAATACACATATAAAGCTACTTTAGTTGTTATTTGTTAAGTGGGAGTGGAACACGCTCTCGTCCTACTGTTCGAAAGATAAAGATAGATGGAGATGGAGGAGTTCCAAGCAGGGCATTAGAAAATAAAAACAATATGGTAACTGCCTGGAAAGGGGAAGATTTGGTAGTCTCTTAAAATACCTACAACTCTATGGCAGGGACATAGCAAAATATATATCCCAAGTAATTTCACATCTTTCTAGACGTTTTTACATTTAAACTACTGATTTCCAATATTATTTTTTACATAAGTGAAACAGCCGTGCAAAATACAACAGTTCGTTTCTCATATAGAATATTTTGAAATTGGTTTAATTACAGTTATAAAGGTTTTTTGAGATTGTTTTCCGTTTTAACTAATAACTAAATTTGTTCCACAGCCCTTTGAATTTACTTGTTCAGCCGCGTCAATGATGCGATGGAATTTAATGACACTTTACATCTGCCATCCAACGGAAAAAACTTACGCCGTGAGAGAGCACCGAACGAAGGGACGGCGAAACGGTGAAAATGTATTTTCTAAAACTGAAAAACGGGGGACTCGAGGGGCTAAGGAATTTGAGTTGAAAAATGTTTCCAAGTTAAATGAAGCGCATCAAACGTCAGTCGATAAATTTAAAAGCCAAAGCCAAAGCTATTGACTTGCAGAAATAAAAGCAAATAATGCTCCTGGGCAGGCATTCAGCCAGGATGTCAGAGTCGAAGGGCGGCAGGATGGCGGTGGCCAATCGCAAACCCAGACCCAATCAAATACTGGAGAGTTGGGAAAAGCGATTCCATGTGCATGCTGGTGACATTTTGCTGACAGCAGCAGCAGCAGCACAGTGGCAATGGCAGTGGCAGCGGCCACCGGAAGTCCAAGTGTTGACAGCGCTCTCTGTGGGCCGCTGAAGGAAGGAACCAGAAATGCAGGAGAGAAACGGGATTAGGGATGGCAATAATGCCATTACATCGATATCGAAAAGACTTAAAGCTTGTCATCGATATTACCAAATACTTAATAACTTAGTTGAATGTGAGGCGGCACGAGTTCTTGAATCTACTCAAGATATAAATATATATTATATTTTATATAAATATTACTGCTATAAAGCCTGGGTCACTAGAATCCCTACAGTGTATTCTAAAAGGAGAAAAACCGCAATTATCTCAGCTGAGAAAATTGAGCACTTACGCTTAAAAAATTGATTGCCATACCTCTACACATGTGATCAAGAGATCTCTGTCATTGAAAATATCGGAAACTAAATAAATTAATATATAAAATAACAATGGAAAAGGATAATCCATTTTGCCTTGTTAAAGTACACTGCGTTTCTTGCAATTATATATTCACTAAAATAAAATTACGCTTTATGTTAAATAAAAATAAGAAGCACTTTGGAAGTCCTCTTACCCTTGCCGATATATAAAAACAGTTGATTTTCGGTATACATCTCTATGCGATTGGTCTCAACGGCTGAGTGAAGGACAGAGCAGGACATGGTGATTGGCTCCTTAACTCTTTTGCCAACTCCTGAGTCTGGCGACTGCTGGGCGTGGAAGCGTATGTGATCCCAGCATTTCCCCTCACCTTCGCTTCTTATAAGCGCCTGCCCGTGGACAAAGTTTGTCCTTTGCATGCTGTCGAAACTTTTATAGAAATTCAATTTTTACTATATCGGTTTTATTCTATTTTGTTCGGTGCTGTATGTGTCGCTTGTCCCTATTGAAACAATAAATTTTTTGAACTTGAGAAGGGTATGTGTCTAACCCTGTCGAGACCTTTGACCCCTGCCCAGTAAAATGGATAAAAAGAGTCAACCGTTTAAGTACGAGAAAAAGAAATTAGAAGGATTTATATATTATGCACTCGAAGTTTGTATTTCTTGATCAGCATAATCAGTATGCGTTTAGCAAGATAGCAGGAAATGGATTAACATTCTGTTATTTATTTTTTTTAATTTCTTATTAAAACTTCCCTTCCCCGAAAAGTTTTTGCAATTAGTCAACTAGTCGTTTCTTTTACTACAATTTTGTGCTTTTCGTTAACAAATTGCATATAAATTGAGCTCATTTACTTTGGCTGGCAGGTAATAAAAACAGGAAATCTAGAATAAAATATTTTGCGGGACATTCACTTCAAATTTCGCATTTCCCTGCTTCTCTCTAGAGCATATCAAGAGAGCATCCATTTCCGTCTCCACCAGCGGGCGAATGAGCAACAAAACCAACAGGAATAATAAAAGTACTTGAAAAATCAACGACAACTTCTACGTTGTCAAGTGACTTACCGTGGCAGGTTCCCCATTTTTTTTTTAGGGAATTTTGATGAGCAGCGGTTGCGAGAAAGTCTAACAGACTCCTGTTTTCGCCACTTTATTAAAATTAAATATTTGCATGTTTGTTGAAATTTCAGCGGCACGGATGCAAAAGAAATTGCAGCTGCATATGAATTTATGAATATGAAAAACTATTCTGGACAACTTTCTGAAAAGTTTTTTCGTGCACTTTAGGTTACCTAAGTTATTAATAAATAAGGCAATCTAGCGAGTGATTGAACGTTTATGTCTGTTATAACTACTCGTATGTTTACTTTTTTAAAAACAGCAACTATTGGCATGCACTCAACATTGGGGAGTTTTGTTAAGAAAGAAATACATAACATATTTTTGGATACATCTTGTCTTGAATTTGTGTTGAAATTCGATTTTTTTTAATTAGCAGATTTTTTTTTATACAGAAGTTCAGATCATATTTTTAATTTTGTATATACCTTTTAATATTCTAATGTGAAATGAATCATTTTGCATGATACTTTATTAGATAATAGAGTACATACAAAAATTGTTGTTGGAATTTTATTTTTTCAAAATATCCGCCGTGAAAATGAATCTGCCGAGACTCTCCTGGGCAAAGTTGTCAATCGGCGGGAATTCTCTAAATTTGTACGATGATCTGAAAATAAAAATTGTAATTGGTACTTGGTTCTAAAACATGTATTTTCTATGTAAACCAACAAAAAATGAAAAAAAAAAACAAAAAAAAAATCGGAAATTGGCAAACTTAAAAAAAAGTCGATTTTTAGACCTTTTTCAATGGGTTTTTGGTAAAAAGGGTTAATTTCTAAAAACTTGTTTGGAATGTTTGATGTTAAAATAGAAACTATTACTATAGAGTAGTTGTGTAAAAAATTTCGTGGAAATCGGTTGAGAACTTTTTGAGTTATCACGCCCGCCAATTTCAAAAAAGTCGTTTCGAGAAAAACGCGTTCAAAGTTTAAACACACCATACAGCGCCGAGATGAGACGATGCACTTAAATGAGTTTTTAATATAAAAATAATGCGAATTTTGTTATGAGGCATATTCTTAAGACGATACTCTATCGATTTATGAAAAAGAAAAAATTGATTTTTTTTTTACATGTATTGCCCCTTTTAAAAAGAGGCTGTCCCACAAGTCCGCGTAGATTATTAAGACGAGAGCAGAGCTCTCCCACAGTGCAAATACTCTAGTCCTGCGCTTCTATTTAGCGCAACTTCAGGTGTTTAAGCGTCTGCACAAATAAGCCGAGCATGAAATGCCTGCACAGATAGGTATAAAATGCTGAGGTTAAATGGTAGGCAGGAACATAAAAACCATCATGTGTGTTTGTTGTAAATCAAATTGCGAGGCAGGTGCATGGAGCCAGGAAATGTGAACGTAATATTTGTGCCTTGTTAGTTGTCGACGCTTCGCTGGCGCTCAATGAGGGCGCCGACTGCCATGAGGACGACGTGGATGAGCTGTTAGCCGAAGGAATCGGAATGGCGGGGTGAAGGGCGAAAATGTTTCACATTCAATGACATTTAACGGACTATAATTAAAATTTTAAATCATTATGGGGTAGAAAACCGTTACGTTGCGAAACACAAACAAGTGCTGCTCTAATTTTTGCTTGCCATTGAATTGGGGCAAACGTAAAAGACTCCCCCAAGAAATGCCCCCGATTCCGGGCACCAGGAACAACGCGTTCGACTGCCAGAATCACGCTTAAGCTAACGATTTATGTGAGATTCTTTAAGCGAAATCCAAGTCAATTAGTTTCCTAATTCGTTTTACGAAAAGGAATTTATCGATTTTATCAGCAGACGTGCAGAAAGTAGTTAAGACCAGTTCCCTCCAAGCCCTCTCCTCCCTCTCCCTGGCCCTGGCCAGAGTGTATGTTGGGTGTTAGTGTTGATAATGATGCCTGGTATTTGTGTGTCCGTGTGAGCTTTATGCCTTCTCTGTGGGAGCGTAAGCAATAAACCAGCCACCGCGTTGTTCATACGCCCCGTGGAGCATAACACAAAAAAGTCCAAGTGGAAGCAAACAATCAGGGGTTAATTAATTTAGATAAACAATTGTTTTCAAAGCATATTCCATTTAAGGAATTGCTCAACAGAGTTTAGGTAGGGTAATAAATAAGATCATTTTATATCATAACTTAAACAAAGGGTTTTAGTTGCTTTTAAAGGTATAATATTGAATGTAAACTATTCAAATTAATGTTTAATTAAACAAACCTTTTAAACCTTTAAACCTATTAATTAATATTTATAATTCCATGATATTTTTAACTCATTATATATGTATATGGGAAAACAATACATGTTTGATGTGAAAAATATTTTCCGTTCGAGTCTTTTTTAAAATATTTAGCTTTCATTAGGGTAAAACTTATATAAAAATATAAACCTTTGAAATAATATACTAAATAACGATCTAATAACATATTATGTATAGTTGATAAATATTTAAAAATCAGAAAATGTACTTTTCATTTATTTTCTTCCATAGAAAACTCTGGTACCCCCTTAAGACCCCTCACGATCGCAGATTATGCGGCCTTCCACACAGAAAAGCCGACTTTTAGGGGGTCAGGTCTCAGAGGCAGAACTGTTCCGGAGTCTTAAAGAATTTTTAATTGCTTTAAAAAGAAGTTTAATGCTTTCTTATTTATTTTTGCGGCCCGGCGGATAGGGGGCCA
>JAEIHY010020204.1:10049-30785 GCA_018904565.1 Drosophila tsacasi | reverse complement strand
GCTGGCGACGATGTGGGTATCTTTGCCACTGGCCCTCAGAGCCATCTCTTCACTGGAGTCGTCCAGCAGAGCACCATTCCCCACATGATGGCCTATGCCGGCTGCATTGGCGATGGTCCCACTCTCTGCAACACTCAGGAATAGACAGCTGTGTTCCATTCATCAGAATGCTTCTAAAATATAGAGTATATAGAGCACTTGGGGTTTTGACTTTGGTTCTTGGGGGGGCACTTTCGCAAAATCAATAATCAAATTGACTCTACAGCCATAATTTATTGCATCTGTCCAGTTCGACTGTCTGGCGAATTGACTTCAATTAAAAACGCATCAGCCAGACACATCGTCGAAGTCGCACTTGCAGATACAGATACAGATGCGGAGACAGATACCAAGAAAGATACAAATACAGATACGATTTGTTGAACGATCGCAACGATTTGTTGCCAGCAGAGAGCTGTCAGTGGGAGAACAAATATGAATTCGCTGAATGTCAGGTTCAAGCACTGGCATTGCCAGTAAATGGGGATATATCGGATCGGCAATCGGCATATAGACACCCACACGCATGTGGAGCAGCTCCTTCACTCGCACTCGCACTGGCCGACTTTGACTTGCAATTGTCTTGCTTGTCGTTACTCATTCCCCAGAATTTATTTAAATGCGCTTGACATGCGGCAAGTCGAGGCGAGACAAGACGAAGGCGCAGCTTGCCAACAATTAAGCTTAATATTTATTTGCTGCTTACGCAATTAAGGATCGTTTTGCCAAGGCAGTGTCCTTGCCCCAGCCACATCGACAACTTCATAACTCTCTCGGCACGCGCAACAAAGAAACATCGAATTCGGCATGTGAGACTGATATATAATTTATTCAAAAAAGAGCATGCAGTGTGTGTCATGCTGTACAATATGATTGTAAACTTAAGAACAGGCTATAACCTTTATTTTTTAAGGAATTACAAAAGGCGAAAGGCAACATTTTACTTTAAAATTACATATTTTAATTAAGCTCAGGTGTTTAAATGTTTATTATATAAGACAAAGCTTAGGATAGGTTGTTTAGGTATTCTTTTAAAATTTCCTATAATTTTATATGCAATTTTACAACTAAAATTCAGCCAGACTCCAATTAAATTCTGCAGAAATTCACAGTACATACATTTTAAAGAGATAAATCTGGGAGCTCTGAGTTCCGCTCGTGCCCTGGCCTGGCTTCCTTTGAATCTACTTTTACGGCTCTTTTTCGCTCAAAAACTTCCCGAAATATTTGCTTGTTTTGCAGCGTTTTGTTGGCTCAGCGAAAAGTGGAAGCAGTCGGAGGTTTGCTGCGCTCGCTTGTCGGCAGCGCCGCCGCTTGTCGGCTTCGTTTCGCGATCCTAAAATCGCAGCCAGCTGCTAAGCGCTAACAGCTCGCTCTGTTAACTTGGCCGAGTCTCAGTCGCAGTCTGAGTTCCAAATCTATCGCGACAGCCAACGCGTGTGCGGATCAGATCAGTCTTTAAGCCAGCTTGACGCTAATTTCTGCTGACTGGGAGCTGGGAGCTGAGAACTGCTAACTGCTAACTGCTTATTGCTAAGTGCAAATCGCATCCCGAAGTGCGCGTGTGTGTATCTTTGGATCTCGACGCGAATTGGGGGCCGTGATTAGCCCACTGGATTGCCGGTGACAGGTGAGAATGCGGGTTAGATAACCACTTACCATATCCATATCCAAATCCAGTTCGAACTGCAGTGTTGAAATGGTAATTGAATTCGTGGCCTGGCGGGAAATGGGTATCAGATGGATGTGCGGTTAACGAGTGCGCCCACAAACGAAAACAAGTGGAAGCCACACCGACAGCTATCAGAGTTCGCACTTGCTAATTTATCAGCAGAGTAAACAGCCCATTACAGGCTTATATCTAAGACTTTCCACTAGATCCCCCTAGATTACGTCCCCAAATATTTGGCTTAGAGTCGTGGCACTCGCTATAAGCTCCATGCAGATAAAAAGCTGTCAAAGGTAATCCTATAGAAACGCTCCAGCTTGTGGCTCTTTCTTGCCGGAAATTCGGCCAAACATTTATCAGAGATCTTTTGGGAAAACTTGCATTTTTCATAAAGACGCACTAGAAAGTCTAGAGGAGATGCCTGTGCTAGTTCGGGCCAAGATCAGGTCTGGCCAAAAGCGCTGCCGGCAGTTCGTGGGTGCCGCCGTCGAGCAGATGGAGATGCAGATGCAGATGCCTTCACTAGATACAGATGGTGGGTCTAGTCACGGCAACCCCTCCGACACGATGCATTTCACCCAAAAACCAAGCAAAAATAAAAAGGAAAAGAACGAAAGCCAACACGAATGCAATCGATCACTGCACGAGTGTCTGTAACCAAATAGACAACCTGGGGATTGCGTCTTATTTTCCATCTGCTGCAGCTGGAATTCCTCCGGCGGTGTTTACTTTCGGCATTAGCTACCGACAGGGGAACATGTTATTCTCGTTTCAGTGCTCGTTCTGTGTATTTTGCTCCACTGACCGTGAACTTGACCAAATGGATTTCCACACACAGGCCCCGTCAATGCACTCTCCTTTGATTTTGGATATAACCCCTGAAAGGGGCAGGTATTACAACGCAAAAGGTTCTATGGCACACAAATATGCAAATGATATTAGGCCTTAAGGTTAACCAGAATGCGGACAGGAAGCGCCATTTAAATGGGAAGTCGAGCAATCTGTAACAAAGCACCAGAACCAGAGTATTCGAATCTCCGCTAATCCCATAAATTTGTCAGTTCTCATCTTTTCAAACACGCAATCCGGTCCAGTTCCGGCACCTCCTCCTCCTCCGAAAAGCAAACAAAAACAAAGGCAAACACACACACACACCTGACGAAGGTGAGTGAGTGGCTGGATGGGTGAATGAGCGTGTCATGGAGCTACTGGTCTTGTCCAGGTGATGTCATGTCTATCTCTGTTGGCGGGATGGCTGTGTAGCAAACAGGGCGGCAACTTCATTTACAGACTTTGGCTCCTAAGGTAATGCCTTCCCTGCCTTACTTTCGATCGCTCGGCCGTCGATCCAATTTGCATTTACATAATTCTCAGAGGCTTTACGACTCGCTAAGTATCTCCCACAACCCTCGGCCCTGTTTGATTACCTACGATATTTGCATAATCAATGAATCGAACCGCTCAGCTGTCTCAGATTCGAGCTGATCATTTGCATACGACGAAATTGAGTGGCGGGGGCTGTGTTAGCCGGTGTCCACTGTACGGGGGAACGTGACGCTGTCATTAGGCAAAGCGCCATTTAAATGGATTGGCCTGGGTAACAACAAAACTCGAAAAGCGGCAATTAAAATGTAAATTGCATCACAAGCAGTTTACATTCTGCCGTCAATTGCTCCGTCATCGTTCTGATATATGGCGCATACGCACCGTTGGCCGCGTGGTTAAGGTTATTTTAATATGTAGAATGCACATTTATTTATTCACAATTGACACGCTTCGGGCTTAGATATCACCTAACAGCGATCTCTGCATATTTTCGTAATTGATTCGAATGGTTATTGCCGACTATTACGATTATTACAATGTGTGGTTATGACTCGCCGGGGGGGCACACCCACGCCGCGCTCACAGCGGCAATCAACTCTGACCTTTTGGCAGGTGATGAATGCACTTTTCTAATCGCCATTTAATGGGAAATACGATCCGTTGCGATGTCACAGTGGCACTGCCATCGATTTTGATTTATGGCGCGCGGCTATCGCCGGCTATTGGTGGCTTCCAATTCAATCAGTCAGCAATTCAATGGCGCTAAATGGAAAATGCACTTAGCTGTCATCAGTGCTTGACAAATGACGTCACCAGTGCCGATTATCTTACGCTCCATTGCCAGACTCGAGTGCAGCGCAAATACGGATCTCTGTGACGTCAGAGACGGCAGCTCCAGTGGAGCTATTTGCTTTTCCCATTAGTCCAAACCTGGTCACTGCCACGATATACTATGTAGACTTACATCTCTTGTATTTATTTGTGGCCCATTAGCAGTTCACACCTCAGCAGAGCGCGCTAAAGTGGCGCCCTGCGATCGCTGCCTATTGTCACTTTCAATTATGCAACGAATGCTAATTGAACTTGGCCAAAGTGAAACGCCCGAGTCCAGAAAGTGACAGCCCGAGAGGTGGATACGGATAGATAGAGCGGATAAAGCCATAAAAGTTCATGAATGAATCGCAGTTAGTTGACGTAGGCAAAAAAGTGGAAATTGCTTATCAAAGAGACACTATAAAGTGAGACTCTGTTTACGTCCAAAGTTCAGCCCTTATCGGGTTTGTATGGTATAAATAAATGTATATAATTATTAATTAAGTAAATATAATTTAATACTCTTTAAATAATTTCATTCCTAAGTATTTGATTTTCTAAATAAATTCTTAAGACCTTCCAAATATTATATTTCATGGAGAGACTTTAATCGGAATTTCTTAAAAATTTCCCAGTTAAATTTAAGTTATATTAAGTTATTAAAAATAAACTTTCTTGAACAACAAATGAAGGGCTTTCATTTACAATTAATTACGCAAACATTTTCCATCAATGAGACACTTAACCCAGAGACTCTTTCCACACAAAAAAATCACCCATTGTGGTTATTGAAATTTACATTTTTCGCCTGCCAATTAATTTATGGGATACTTAGTTTAGGTGCGCTTCTCCCCCATTTGTTTTTCGGGCCCTGCCTTAATTTATATTTGAAGAGCAATTAATTTATGATGACATATCACCCATTAACATCACACAAAGTTTTTGGGCTAACTGCGCAAAATAATGGAAACGAAACCTAACCATGAATATACAATATAACAATTGCGGCGACATTGTTGAGCGGTGGCGAAGCGTCAAAGAGGTGGATCGTGGCTTGGACTTTCGATGGGGGCACGTCATATCTATATCTATTTCTATATGCCAGCTTGTGGCTGAATAGCATCGCAATGAATCAGTTTTTGGGCGATATAGAAGGCACATTAAGTCCGCTGAGCGAGTGCGCCGTCATCGCGCCGTGCAGACGTTGACACTGACTGAGTGTCACTGACATTGGATGAGGCCGCAATAAAATCGTAGCTGCGAATCAACATACCATGTATCTGGCGGATACAGCATGTATTTGTATCTGTATCTGTATCCATCGCACGCCAAGTGATTCGCACTTGGCATTGACAATGACTTTCTGGCAGAAATATCCCGAGAAAGCGACAACTGCCGCAGCACGAACACGAAGCCATCGCGTTTTGGGTTAAGGGCGACTCTTTCGGACGGCTTATTAACCCAATTAACCTATGGAAATAATGCTTAATAATACATTATAATATTCGAGCAGGTAGCTTGTATCTATGGCTTTCTAAAAACAAACGACAGACAATTTAAAAACGAAAAGTAAAAGTAGTTGCGGGGCGCACTCAAAATGCCATCTGTTCTAAATGAAAACTTTTTGGCAGACCCCAAAACAATTCGCTTAAGATCTCAGTTTATGGCACACTACACAGTGCAAATAAACGGCTGGCAAATAGCATTCAGTCAGCTGTGAGGGGAATTTCAAGCAAATTCTCGCCTTAGGCCGTAATTTGCTACCTTTTTCGGTTGATTGGCGTACAGAGGAAAGTGCCAAGAAAGATTCGTCATGCGAATCAGAGGCAGAATTAGAACCGAGCGTTGGCTATGAATAGAAATGGATACAGAGACAGATACAGATACAGATACAGATCCCCGGGTGACACCAACGCCCGTCTCCAGACAGACAAGCCGCTTGTATAACCCTCGCATTTGGGTTCGGGTTCGGGTTCAGACTGTAATTCCGAGGCGGCGCTGCGGCGGGGCCAAAAGCGATGCCAAATCCAGGCTGCCGAGAGATCGCGGAACGCAGATACCAGACTTGTCCCACTGGCCTGATCGGTGCCCAAGAGACCGTAGGCGGTCGAATATGGGCCACGCCGTATCGAAAGCCATACTCTCAATATAATTAAAACATTTGTCGCGAGCACATGCAGGGCAATTAATAATAAGTACGATAGAACACATGTCCGCCAGTGCAAATCCCGGCGGCAGGGGAGGAGGAGGAGTCCAACTCCCCAGCAACTCTATGGGAATTGGTTTTCTCACTTATTGTATTTATTTATTTGCCATTTTATAACCACAAATAGTATTCACATGTTTTCCAATATAAATGTCAAATTTAATTGACGTCATTAATATTATGCATATCTCGGAGTTGGATCTAAACTGGTATTTTATACATTATTGCCATTCCGATTACTTTTCTCAAGAGAGTTTATTAATATGATTAATATATTAATTTATATTCTCCGCAAACCATTATGAGCTGTTGATGTCACTCATAATTATGGAATATTGTTTTGCTATTTCTTTAAATTAAATGTATTGTTAGTGAAAAGTATATCTTAATACCAGTTTAAGATATTCTTAAAAATTAAGAATATTTAATGTTGATGCCTTTTACAATGTCAAGAAAATTCTAAGCCAACAATAGATATTATTAAAATTGCTTTTGTTTTTATAGAAAAAGAAAACAATAATTTATCTTTTACTTTGTTTTAAATTATGACCATTTAAAATAATTTAAGTGCATATTAAATCAAATGTAAAACACCTTATACCAATTTTCCAACGAAAACAACTATTACTAAATTTATTCAGTTCAATTTTACTATGAAATGAAGGCTTTTTATTTAATTAATAATTTTTTATCGGTTTTTTTAGCTTGACAAAAAAGTTTTCATATATAAATATGCATTTAACTAATCCGAATATTTCAGGTCTTCTTGAGGTCATAACATGCCCAAAAAGCCAGTGATTGTCAAATGTCATATATATTCCGATTTGACATTCAAATTGTAATTAATTAGGAATAAAAAAAAACAGAAAAAAAAATACAAATTTTAACCAAATTTCTGAAAATTTTCAATTCAAATTGTTAAAAATATACAAAAAGTTAAAAAATTTTTAAATTGTAAATTCAGTATGCAGATTTATCAAACTTAGAAAAACTAATATAGAAAATGTTTTCTAATTGAAACTAATGCTTTTTTGACTGAGTTATGATTGTTTAAAACGTAGATTTTTCCAAAAAGTTGTCATATAAAAATATCGATAAATATACATAGATTTAAGGAATACGATATTTCAGGACTTTTTGAGGGCATAAAATTCAGTACAAAGCAAGAGTCATATTTAAACATGGCGGTATAAATCTGTTTAGAAGAAAATATATATCTCAAGAAAACAATTATAAGACATGTCCCGGAAATGTAGTGGTATTTGCTATATTCGCTTGAAAACGAAGTTTATTTTCTTTTACTGATTTCAAATGCAAATAAAATAAATAAATATAAATCAATGCCGACTGAAATTGCACTAATCAAAACATGAAAACCCAAATACCTTGATATATATAAGTTTCCTAAACTATTACTCATTTGTTTATAATGATCAGAGAAATGCATCTTCTCCAAATATATCCGATAGACATGTCAAAATTGACGTCATTAATCGGTGGGGGCGTATGCGGAATAGCTCGGATTATATAATACAGAAAAGTAAACTAACACGAGGGCTGGCTTGTAAACATTTCACCCTGTTCACAGTTTTACGAGCTTCTCGGTTTATTTCCGATCGGTTCCCTTTTGGCTGCAACAATCTAGGAACTTGATGGCGGGGCATTTAACTTAAGTGCTAACACAACCGCAGAGCAGAGCGAAAATTAAACGGCAAACAAAGCGGCCACAATAAACACAAGACCGCGCCGCGACCATAAATCAGCGCCGAGGAAAGCGCCCATTAAAAATCGTCCACTCGACAGAGGAGGAGCTCGACGGTGGAGCAGCAGAACGGCTCACTGTTGTGGGAATAACAGAGGGCTGCTATCAGAAAACAAACCCAGCAGCGGTCGCTACGATTCCCAACTGGTTCAGGCGCTGGCCGCGTGGTCTCCGCTCGCCGCGCGGTACGAGTTGCGAGAGGTGAAGATTGGGTTAGGTCTTGCTATATGCTTGAGGGCCTTGTTCTCCCAACCAATATGTTACGACTTACGGAACAGCCTTGAGAAAATCTGATCTCGCTTTATAATCTATAGATGTTATATATATAGGGGTGCATTTGGTTAGACAACTTATGGCTTTTCGAGTGAGATGCGGTGATGAATGCGAATATTGATTGACACGCCGCCTAATTGGGAGACCGCGCTCGCTGATGGCTGTCGAGTTCGATAATTACTAATCACTGCAAACAAGCCGAAAAAAAAACACGGCAGTAACACTTGTTGTGGGTGTGTGGGAGCACTCGAGTGCAACTTTTTAGGGAGCTGCGGACTACGGTACACCTGCACTGCTGCTAATAAGACGCCTAAATATAGATGCTTACACATGCCATCCCGAGAATCGAATTGAATCGCTTGTGATGAGCGAATTATTAATTATTAACAATGGCCAAAGGCAACAGTGAAGAAAAACAATTTCATTCCGTGTATCCATGGGCCAGCTGGGGGAAACAATGCAAATACGTAAGCAGATCGGATACGTAACAGGCGAAAAATCCAAACATCTAGTTATATTTGTTTTGTCGATTTTTAATAAACATGGCAGACATAAACAGGGAAATATCTACGAGCTTGAGCATAGTGCGCAGCGAACAGGTGATAGAAACAGATAGAAACAGGTGATTCCCTGAGAAATACTCCAAGGCCTCATCACTTAAAGAATCCCCACTTGATTCTTGCTTTTTCCTATATTTAATTAGCATTTTCTTCTAAGTAACGGGACTTAGTATATATATTATATATAGCAAATTATGATTGTTTAATATTAGAAATTGGGACACTAATTAATCGACTCGCCTTATTTCGTATTGCCCTTGTTTAATTTAACAACTTTAGCTAGAAGTAATTAAAAGAAGGGAAGGGAAATTAATTACTAACAAAAATTATATAAGCGTCATTAACTAGATGACACGCCATACTTATGGTTTTCCATATTTTTTAATTTAATAACTTTTGCTAGAAAATATTTGTTTGAATATACAATTATGTACATAGAGATTGGTCTAGCCGTTTCAACTTTATTTAACAACTTTAGCTAAAAATTATTTTCTCAAAGAAATATTTTCAGCCGTTTCAAAGAAGTTACCTTCTAATTAACAAAAATTTCATAGACCAGAATTTGTATTATGTATGTATATATTATATACTATATAAGATATCCTCCAGCTAGTCGTGAGTGCTCCAAACCCATTGAACAACGGTGTGGGTCAAGAGTGTTTGGTAATGTTTTAAAATTAGCCGCTGGCCGCTTGGCTGGCTTTCCAATCGCCCGTGAAATAACTCTTATAAATAGCCAAATTGCTTCTATTGGATCGTTTAATCGCAGCGATCTTAGCTGATATGATTCGATGTTATGGCCAAAATGGCAATAATAAATACAGATCGTAAACTGTAACTGCACACAATGGGCATGGAATGGAGGTGTGTAACTGCACCCGGAAACAAATCTGGCATCGAAGCCGATCAATAAATTGGCTAACGGCGGGCAGCTGCTGCTGGCCATAATAAACCAATTGTCAAACTGTCAAATTCCAAGCACTCTGTCTGCACTCGCATAAATAAAATACTTTGGCGAATAAACAATTGCCGCCGACACCTCTGTCGTCGGACTCTCCCTCCTTACGTGCTAATATAATAATTCGTTTTCAATGTCAGAGAGTATTTAAATTGCATAAAACAAAACAAACGCCCTGCACTTGACGCCCGACAATTGGAGGGTAATTGAAACGAATCGACTATTTGAAATATTAAACAAAAATATGCCAAAAAAGAAGCGATGTCTTTTATTGCCCGCTGACCTCTTCCCCCAAATGTGTGTTGTTTGTGGCTGCCGACTGACCAGAAATTCTCCAAATTACACACTGAAATTAATTCAATTGAGTTTGTGGTCACACTTCCCCGATGACTGGGTGACAAGTTGGATCGATTTCGTCACTGGAACTTGACCAGCATTCCCGGAATCCAAGCTGATGCGAATATTGCGTGCCAAACGAAGGGGAAACCTTGAAGATATTTTGACTACTAGAAGTAGAATTTCCGTAATGGAGGAAAAATTCTCGCATACCTAAGCGGAATTTCCTGGTAATTGTGAAAACATCCAAATACCTCTATTTCAAGTGCAATTCACGGGAAAAGCGCCGAAAAATGTTCGATAAATCGATCAGATCAAGGTTGCACTTTCAGCTGAAATACGAAATTCCTTCTGACTTATTAATTGTTTCGCCAACAAGTTCAAAATTCCCATTTGCCAGTGCACATAAACAAAGACAGCGCACGATAAAATAAATACACTTTTTTAATGATCAGCAAATTGATTATGGATGGATGAAACTGCCTTGGAAATTCTCAATGAACTCTGCCAAATATTTATGCATTCTTTCGGTATATTTGCTTGGCAATTCATTCGCTTCGGAAACGATTAACCACAGTTATTAATTTCTGTAAATAGCCGCATTCGCCGCGAAATGAGCCAAAAGAAATTTCTACAAACGAAAATAATATATTTATGAATGCGAAGCCGCAGCCCCTTTGGAATCTAGTGACAGGGAGCCAGCCGATTAAAATTCCGATCGTCGACTTCCTAGACAATACGAGGCATTCATTCATGGGGGAATCTCCCGATTTATGGCCAAAGTTTCCACACACTTTTATGTCGCTCTTATCTATCGGTGTGGGGGTTGGCGCTATGACGAAACACTATCAATCTGCCCCCAAATTGAACAATGTAAATCGTCTTGATAAACATCCGCGATAAGGAAGTTACATGACAGGTGGGATTGGCATTGGTTTGGCCCGTTCTTGAACTACTTTCCAGTCTTCCGTCTCGTTAGATTCCGATTTTGATTCCAGGTACTTGTGTGCGCCTGGTCCAAGTCCGTGTCCGTCCAATTCAAAGGCCAATAATATGACATAAATGCTTCGGAATGCCAGCAATCTATCGGAGCGTACGAGTGCGTACAGCCGGAATATCAATAAAACGCCTTTTGGCCACAAAAAAAACAGCAACGAGCACCCAGCATAGCCGTCGCGCACAAATAATGCTGATCAGGGGCCCAATTAAATGGTGGCATAATTATGTATAAATACTCGCTAATTGATTGCCCAGCTCATGTCAGGCAATTCTCGATGATAAGGCAGGCGCTTGGGCGTGTTTAATGACTTCATTAAACATTACCTGGGCAGATTGTCATCAGTCTCTCACGTTGATCGTCATTCACATCATGGGTACTACTCATGCCGAGTAACCGAGTAACGAGTGCCGGAGTGCAGTCACATCTGTACAGGTGTCGTGTTGTCATTGGTTAGTTAGTAATAGCCAAAGTTTAGATTTAAATATTATGGCATTACTCATGACACTGAAATTCCACCCGGGACTGTTTAACTGGTAAACAGATAAGACTTACAAATACCGAGTAGTTCCTGTTGCGAATCCATCTTTTATCTTAAGCATCCCCAGGCGTTCTCATTTCTTATCCAAGGTCTGTCGTCTTAGCGGGATTATGAGCTAATGGACAGGGAGAAAGGGGAAATTAAAGACCGCCAAAAACCGCTTTCGGCGTGGCCATTAGGCGACCCATTCGCTCCGGTTTCCATCCAACTCTCTGGCTGCCTTTTGTCCGCGCTCGACCAGAGATCGTAATTTGGCTTGAAGCGGACAGAAATCGCTCATAAAACTCAAGTTTAATGTCATGCAAATCGCTCCGTCGGGCGACAGAGCGACTTAATGTCGTCTGATGGCTTTATTTCACACATCGAGGCCTGGACTTGTTGCCCATTCAGCTTGGTGGCGCTTTTGGCTTTCCCAATTTTTGTTTGGCTAATTCCTAGAGTACGTCGAAGAAGTGATTCATATTAATAGGCAATAATAAATAGGAAATGTTGTGAATCATTTTGGTGTGAGCTATTTTGGTGCGTTACTTCCTATTACCGTCTGGCATTCCGCAGGCATAGCTCGGATTAGTTTACTCCTCGGACTCAGAGGGCCTCATCGATAAACAAATAAAGGTTGTTTGTTTTCTGCTTAATGGAAACGCTCCAATTGGATCATCATCATCCGCCCGACGATGACGAAGCCAGTTAACTGGGCGAACTGCGGAGACATTTGCAATTGCAAAGCTCTTAATGATAATTGCCGGCATCGAAGCCAAGCGAAATAGCAGACAGATTACCGATGATCGCATGCCCGAACTGGATCAGATGGCTGGCGGGGATACGGTTACCAGGGAGATATGCACATTTCTCCTATCGACACCCTATCTATATCAATATCAATTTCGCACTGATTCGCCAAAAATATAGAGACATGCCTGGGCCAATTTAATTTGATTCGATTATGGTTTGCAGGCCTTGAACCCGAATCGGGCCCAATTATCATACCGGTTATATCTTATCAATTTCGGGGGGCCAGATAAGAGCAAACAATAACAAACTGCGCACAAAGAATGCCCGAGGCATGTGCCCTCGAAATGTGGGCTTCGAGATTATCTCCGACCTGTCCTGGGGCTTACATGCATACATATGTACATACATACCCAGCTAGATGTGCAAATCGAGATATCCACCCACAGACTTTCCCACAGCAGCAGCTGCTTTCATTCCGCCGCCACTTGCCAAATTCGGGCAAACACTTTGCCCCCGAAATACCTTGAGATTCGGTACGTTCTGTTGGCCCATCAGATACGGATGCCCATGACGTATACGCCGCAGTGGCAGTAACAGTAACAGCGGGAGAGCGTGCGAGCGAGCGAGCGAGACGGCGAGCCAGGGAGCGCTTTCTTCATCCCTCCCTTTCCGCCCACCTACGCCGCCGCGGATCGACCAGCAGAGCAGCAGAGCTGCGGCGCCGAGCAGCGCTGCCAGCAGCAACAATAACAGAAGCGGCTACGTTATGTGGTGGCCCATAATTCTAACTGAATTCAGTCAGCAGCGAGCCGCGATCGGAGTAGGAACAGCGCGATAAGGAAATTAAACATACTAAATCCGGACCCAAAAATCGTACCCAATCGAACCCCAAAAAAAAAAGAACATATAAAAAGAAGGCAAAGCAAAAACCATTATTGGCCTTAAAGTGCGGAATTGTGCAAAGTTATCAAAATGTTAGTATTGCGTATCCGGGGTATAAGACCCCAGAGTACCCAGTTTTGTTTACCAGACTGCTGTGTCAGCAAATGGGAGATTGTTTGGAGTTCAATTTAATGCCTGGCATTCCGAGTATCTGCGGTAAACATTGGTGTTCCTGTTAGAGGAGAGCCGCCACAAAGAGTGTCAACTTATAGAAGCGATTTACAAGCTTGGCTTACACCAATATTGTTCTTATTTCTTTCCGAAAATAGATCTTCGTCAGAGAACTCCAACGAGCCAACTCCCCAACTACAATTCAATTAAATTCTCCTCAGCTTCTTTTTCACGCCAAAAACTTTATTGCCAATTGGCTTGGCAATTAATTATCGAGCTCGAACTTTCAAATTAATTATCACTAAATTAAAAACGGGTTCAGCATAGGCAAAAATAAATAAAAAACCCAACAACAGAACCGAATAATATGCCAAAGGGGTGGGGAGAATGTTTGAACACCTTCGCCAGATACCTTTGTGTTTGGCCACAGCCACTCGTGATTCAGAAAATATCTTCTGTATTTTACCCTGTTAATTGAATTCTCGACGAAAATACGAACCGTTTTGGGCCGAGCCAGTGGCCAGCAGGCGAAACAGGAAAATCTATTTGCAATTTGCATTTATTTATGAAACTTCGGCTTCTTGTCTCAAAAGATAAACAAGTTTCATCAGCATCAGAATCTGAATCAGAATCGGAATTATCAGCGTATTAAAACGACAAAAAACATGAAATAAAGGGGCGCTTTTGAGAGTGATTCTTCTGGCTTTTCGTTCTTCGCTTTTCGCTTGGTGTGTGCGCAAATTTGAATTCGTTGCCGAATCGAAAATACAAAAACAGAATGGCCAAAAAGTGGGGGAAAAGAAACGTTTTTGTTTGGGCCGCGGACAGGGTTTCGGGGATCGCGGATCGTGGACCGACAAACTAATCGTAGCTGGCGTCATCGCAGTATATATAGCGGGGCTAACTGTTAACTGCTTGTCTGTGCACGGCCAGAGAATTTCTGATGAGGAGCAGCCCGTATCCGCGAGATGTACAAATTAATTATCCCGTCCGAACGGGTTATCGTGCCCGCCTTCTCTCCTCATTTGCCTAATTTTTCGGCCGTGTTGCACAGGTCGTATGCGCGATTTAAGGAATTTCGCATATTTGACTAGCTAATTGCTGACAAGTTGCAGGCCGCTTATCTAGATTTACTTAGCTTGTGATAAGCATCGAGAAAGATTTAAATAACTGAGAATTACTCACCCTCTCCGGTTTAGTTGCTGCTGAGAAGCCGTTCTAGGAGCCATGACGATCAAGAGCGCCCAGCTGATGGGCCTCCTGGCCCTGCTAGTGGGCGTGGTCAGCGCCTTCGATCACACCCTAAGGCAGGACTTCCCGGGTCCCTACTGCGCCCTGCGCAACACCTGCTGCAAGGAAAGACACGACGGCTGCTCGCTGCCCATTTCCAGTGAGTATAAATAGCTTTATGGAATCTAGCAAAAAAAAACAATCAAAGAGATTAGTCATCGTAACAGAAAACCCCACTACGTACATACAAATTTAAATAATATATTCTTGCTATGAAACCTTTAACTCGCTTTAGTCTTTATTATTTTTTTACCCCCTTCAACTCACCCATTTCCGCTCTCTGATGTCTCCACTTTTCCCCTTTTCAGCCACCCTCTGCTACTGTGATGAGTTCTGCGACCGCAGCGACTCCAGCGACTGCTGTCCCGACTACCGCTCCTTCTGCTTCGGAGAGTCCGACCCCATCCTCTCCTGCGAGCACAACGGCGTCTACTTCTCCAAGTTCAACAGCACGTGGGACAACTGCAACGAGTGCCGCTGCCTGGACGGCGGTCATGTGCAGTGCGACAGGGACCTCTGCCTGACCGACGATGAGCTCATCCATGGAGTGAACTCCATCCATCGCCTCGGCTGGTCCGCCCGCAAGTATGACCAGTGGTGGGGACACAAGTACGCCGAAGGACTGCGCCTCCGACTGGGCACCAAGGAGCCCACGTTCCGCGTGAAGGCGATGTCTCGACTAAGCAACCCCACTGACGGCCTGCCCACCGCCTTCAATTCCGTGGATAAGTGGTCCAGCTACATATCCGAGGTGCCCGACCAGGGCTGGTGCGGCTCCTCCTGGGTGCTGTCCACCACCTCGGTGGCCAGCGATCGCTTCGCCATCCAGAGCAAGGGCAAGGAGGCGGTTAAGCTCTCCGCCCAGAATATTCTCTCCTGTGCGCGTCGCCAGCAGGGTTGCGAGGGCGGACACCTGGACGCCGCCTGGCGCTACCTGCACAAGAAGGGCGTGGTCGACGAAGACTGCTTCCCGTACACCCAGCACCGCGACACCTGCAACATCCGCCACAACAGCCGCTCTCTGAGTGCCAACGGCTGCAGGCCCGCTCCCAACGTGGATCGCGACAGCTTGTACACGGTGGGACCCGCCTACAGTCTTAATCGCGAGGGCGACATCATGGCCGAGATCTACCACTCCGGCCCGGTTCAGGCTACCATGCATGTGTACCGCGACTTCTTCGCGTACTCGGGCGGCATCTATCGCAAGACGGCTGCGAACCGCGAGTCCCCCAAGGGCTTCCACTCGGTCAAGCTGGTCGGCTGGGGAGAGGAGCACAACGGCGACAAGTACTGGGTGAGTGTTCGGAGCAGGACTCAATCGAGTTGGATTCATCCATAATAACCCCTTCCTCTTTTTCTTCGAACAGATCGCAGCCAACTCCTGGGGTCCGTGGTGGGGCGAGCGCGGCTACTTCCGCATCCTGCGCGGCAGCAACGAGTGCGGCATCGAGGAGTACGTCCTGGCCTCGTGGCCCTACGTCTACAACTACTACAACGCGAAGGCGCCGAAATAGGGCGCAGAATAGGGCCCATTAGCCGCCTCGCACAGAACAATCTCGAGCTATGTATGCAGTAACGAAAACAGATTTATCTCATGCTTCAAAATTTTCCATTTGCTATATGGCACTCAAAGTGAATTAGGCGCTTCTATCTGTAATGTTTATGCTTAGAACCTAGTGACTAAAATGATTAGCTTTAAGTTGCGCGAACGCACAGTTAACTGCCCGCAGTAGACCAGACCACCACCTCCTCTCTGTCCCACCCACTACCTGGACTCCAAGCAACACGAAACTGCCACATAAAAACACCACCACCACTGCTCCATCCCCGGATACTGCCACACCAGCCAGAGTACGACCACCCAGCACCCTTGCAGCGCATGTGATCATTGACGGAATAAAGAGTATTGGATCGGCGAGAGTCTGTAGGATACGTACGAGTGCGCACCACACTCGGCGTGCTTTGTAAATGGAAGCTAAGTTAACTGATTGATTGATTGATAGACCGATGGAACCTGTTCGGCTTATATATTTTTAATAAACGAATTACTTTACATGTTACCACCGATGACGGGTTGAATCCGGGTGAATCGTTCGCGAAATCAGTTTGGTCTTAACTTTAATTGTAATACATCGTGAACCCATTCGATAATCGTATATAAGAGTGTATAATTTTTTGTTTAACAATATTTTCACATTATTTTGTAGGGTAGGATAGGGGGGATTAATTGTAGTAAAGTAAAAATCTTTCGTGGGAGTTATTTACGCTTAGCTATCGTACTAGATAAATCAGGAAAATAATCAAGAATGTTTTTACTTTGCACTTACGAATACGAAATCGAAATCAAATTGACAAAACAAAAGTCAGCAAGCACTCTACTGGTCGGTCGAAGGCCCACAACTTTCCTAACCATGGAATTTCAACGTTTCTCACACAAGTAATTTGGATACTCTCGCCGAGCAGTGTGGTCGCTCTTCGAGCCCCTCAAGACGTGTCCGATGTGTGTGGGGATTGGGCTAATTGAGAGTGATGCCCGCAAAGGATACCTCCAGCGTCGAATCATTGGACTCCATTCGACTGCGTATGTGCGCCAGAGTGTTCTTGTAATGGCTCTCGATCTGCTTGGTCTCCTCGCTTGGCTCCAGGTTGGGTAGCTCCTCGTTGACCTTGGCGATTAGCTGAAAATATCGAGATATTATTAGAATTTCTGGAGATTTCCTTATCTTAAATTCCATTCACCTGATTCAGCATGGCCACGGTGATGAGCGAATTGCCGCGCTCAAAGTAAAACAGATAGTGATTCAGCAATTCCACATACAACTGCACCTGCACCCCGGTGTCCAGGCACTGCGAGGCAATGCGAGCGCCCTTCTTCAGGCAGTCCAGGGTGCGCTTCTCGTCCCGCATCTCCTCACCGTTTTGTCTACACCAAAACCATTTCGTAAGAAGCTAGTAATGCGATAGCATAAATATTCTACTTACTTTCCGCTCCAAAAGAGCGCAGCACAGGCCACAACGCCACGACATTGGTCCGGTTTTTTCAGCAACTTGGAGGCGGCCAGCGCACAGTTCGTTCGCAACGGCTCGGCATTCTCCTCGCCGAAGCAGGACATTTGCTCAAAGGTGGACATTATAAGTGTTATGGCCGCCAGCTGGGCCTTCGAGTCGGAGATCTCGTCCTCGTACAGGGAGAACGCCTGCGTCATGAACTCGTACGCCACCGTCTCGTGGTTCGTGTAGCCAATCTCTCCGATCACCAAGGCACCTTGCAGATACAGACGCAGCGCCAAGTCGGCCAGATCTGCCTTGGCCAACGCACTGATGGTGCTGTGGCAATACTGAACGATCTTCTGGCATTTCTTGTCCCAGTTCTCGTCCTGCTCGGCGATGGCCTTGTACTTGAAGGACAGCTGGTAGGCGGCAAACACGAGCGGCGGTAGGACGTGCTTCAGCCGTAAGCCGCCGCCATTTCCGAGATGTTTGCGGGCGGTCTGCAGCATTTTGTACTGCATGTCGGGCTCATCGGAGCGCATCAGATGGATGAATCTAGGAGAGGCAAGTAATTAATTACTATGAAAAATATAATAAAGCTTATATTACCTCGCCACTACTCCCTGCTCCTCAGCAAACTCCTCGGCATCTGGACTGCTGTTGCCTGCTGCTGCCGCTGCTGGGTTATCCTTGTTCGAGTCATCGTCCTTGATCAGCGGCGTAATGATAGTCAGCAGGCTGTCCGCCTGATCGGCAGTGGGCACCAGCGTCTCGTTGTCCAGGATATTCATCACCAGATACAGGGCCAGCGACTTCCGGGAGGTGTAGTCAAACTTTTCCAGCAGCGGGCAGAAGTTGTGTAGCTGAATAATGGTCAGTGCGTTGTTGTAGAAGTCAATGCAGATTCTCAGAAGGCGCGACAGCTCCTGGTTCACCGACAACAGATGCGAGATGCTGTAAGGCAACTTGGAAAGTTAGCAACCAACCGATTTTTGTAATTATCCAACTCACTTGTTCATGTTCATGCGCTGCAGTATTTGCGCGGTTGTGCCCAGCACCTTGTCCACGTAATCCACACGATCGGGGTACACCTTTTGAGCCAGGCTCAGCAGGGCGACCTGCAGCGAAATAGTGTCCTCCAAGGGCATATCCATGCGCGTCTGCACAATGTTGGCCACCTGAACGCTAAACACCTCGAACAGCTCCACCTCGGCGGGTATGATGGCATCAATGGCATTGCCACTGGTCTAAAATAGAGGGGTTATTAGTATTTGAAAGGTACAAGGGCTGTCTGCCCAGTGTTACCTTGCCACTGCGCTGATTGTAGGCTGCCAGCCGCTCAATAAGCGATATGATAATGTTCTTCACATTCACCCCGGTCTCCAGCTGGGCGCAGGACTTGAGGAAGGGATCCAGGGTCTGCAGATGAAACTCGTCGGGAAACACTTGGATGATGCACTCCATGAGGTACTCCTGCGCTATGGCATCCCGGCAACTGACCACCTGCTCAAGAATGCCCGGCAGAATGAGCCGCTGGTACGTCTCCAGAGTGGCAGACTCCAGCTGCGACAGGCGCACCAGGTTGGTGCCCACCAAAATCTTCAGCTCCTCTCGCTCCTTCTCGCGCCTGGTCTTTTCGCTGGAATGGCCCTGGTGCTGCATGCGCACCCACAGCTTGTTCATCTCCGCAAAGTTGGTCAGCACAAAGTCGATGGCGTCGTATACGTTGCCCTCGTGCTCGTTCTCCGCCACCATCACGTCGGGCAAGATGTTGCGGGTGCACTGCAGCAGGTAGTTGCGCAGAAAGAGGCCCCTCAGCGGATGCTGCACCCCTCGGCACATCTCCACCAGATCCTTGAGAATGCTGCGCTTGAGCGTGGCGTCGTTCTTGATGTACACAATGCCCACGGTGATGAGCAGGTACAGGCGGGGCACAATGGTGTGCGAGTACTGGACCAGTTCGTACAGATCCGTCTTCTTGTCGCTCTTTTCGCTGAGGTACAGCTCCAGGTGGCACAGCTCATTGGTGATGGCCATGTCTGCAACAAAGATATAGTTACAGGGGGAACCCAACACCCTAGGGATCGACTGATACTTACACAGCTCGTAGTAGCTTTTGGGCGAGAGCAGGGAGGTCCGCAGCTCGCTCAGCATGGTGCTGGCACACTTGAGCGAGTCCAGCATGCGCTCCTTGTCCAGGAAGTGATTCATCTGGAAGGCCTGCTTTCGCGCCGCACCGATCGCCTCGCCGAGCAGCTTTTCCTGGTCATCCAAACCATTCGGCATGGTCTGGAACGAGAGACGGCAGACCACATTATGCTCTGATGCCGACATGGAGCGAGTGTAGAACGGAGCACTCAAGGCCGACAGCTCGAGATAAGCCTTCTTCGCCGGAGCACCCCTCCGAGTAGCCGATGATAAGACGGACAGAGCGAGAAAGAGAGACAGAGAGAGCGGACGAGTACTTCCGCAGCAGACTGCGCCCGTTCCCTCCGAGAGGAGCCTGCAGTCTGCAATTCTGCAGAATTTGATTTTGCTGACGCTGCTGTGGAGATGGAGTATTTACCCGGAAGTCGTGGGCGGAACTAGGCGCCGGGCCGCCGTACGAGGACGAACTCCAGGGGTACATGGTGGGGGCGTTGCTGCTTCTCTCCGCCGCTCTCTCCTCTTCGGCACAGTGGTTTTCCGTGTAGTTTCTATCGGCTTTCCCTTCTGTTGACCCGTCTCGCTTCCCGGCTGCTTTCGGCTACAAGACAGTCTTGGAGACACTTACCATTTCTGCAGTGTGGGGGCGGAATCGAGAGTTTTATTTTAATTATTTAATTATTTGCAATTAGGGTTGTCAATCAATATATCGATATTTTTTTCTAAAGACGAAATATCACAAATTTTTGTTTGCCCGAATATCGAAATAGCGATATATTTCCTGTGTTTGTCGTGAATAGCGCTGCCAGATTTTAAGTGGATCTTAGGCCCCATTTACACTAGGCTGCGTTTTTGCGTTATTGCGTTATCAGAGCAAACGTAGCTTTGTTTACATAGGTGGGAAAAAGTTGCGTCCAAGTTGCGTTCAAGTATAACAATTATATTTTCGGACTATCGTACAAGTTTCACCACTAATAGTCTTTTTACACTATCCTGCGTTACCTATCGATATCGAAGGAAACGCAAAAACGTAGAATGGGTGTTT
>JAEIHY010020203.1:18299-54977 GCA_018904565.1 Drosophila tsacasi | reverse complement strand
ATAGAATTTTGGGGAATGTAAAATCCATAAATGTGGCTAAATATATTCGCCAAAGTACAGATAAATATAATACATATGGTTTTCGATAAACATAAAATAAATGTAATCTTCTGCAGATGCAAGTCCCATAATACCACAAAACGACCCTTCAACGTCCATAAAGATGGAGCCTACTCCAAATAACAATGAGCCGTTGGATGAAGCCCCGTCTTCTTTCAATTGTCCGGTACTCAGCTGAAGATCCCAGAGTATACATAGCGATAGCAATACGCTTATCCAATGGGATAGCGTCCCTAAAATTGGTGTCCTTTTTTTTAAGCCCCTGTAGTTCACCCACCAATATATTAAAATGTTCTCTCTCCATGCGAAAGCTGTCCTTAAAGAACGGGTCGGAATTTTTTGGCACATCTTGTTCCCAAAAAGAACCATAACACTTCTGTAATTCGGTATTGATGCAGTATTCTTCATGGTTGATTATTCTTGTTATTTACAAACGTCCAGACGCACGAGGATTTGCGTTGACCATTATGTGGAGGCAATGGGTCCTCCTCGGCAATCGCGTTGTACATCTTCATGAGGTCCTCTTCCTCGTCTTCTAAAATGGCCAGAGTCCCGACAACATTGCGTAGATCCAGCCGATAATCACTATTTTCTTCGGCCTCTAATATTTTCTATTATTTAATTTCTTTATATTTGACACTTCAAATAAACTAGGAATGTAGCCGAGTGTAAATGTAGCATTGGAATCACCCGTCAAAACATTAAGAATAACTGTTCAGACGAACACTATACTATATATAAGACACAATTTTGGGCTTCTTTCATATTTGTGTAAATGAATCGAGAGTCATAAATTTATATTTTATAATCTCATATGTTTATCTATATATCTATATCTTATCTTAAAAAACACTCCTTACTTCGGCTGAGGTAAGGATATGGCCTATAATAGCAGCAGTCATTTGCTATATTTTTAATAAATAAATAAATAAATAAATAGGCGACATGGGTGCAGTGCTTATAACATGTAACCTAAGTGCACGCCCCATCAAAAGAATCACTCGAGATTGTTCCCCGCATCCTAAATGAGCTCCATATTTGGGGACAGTGCAGCTCAAGATATGCTGGATGTGCTGGAGCGTTGAGCCTTGATAATTTAAATATATAATATATATAATTTATATATTATAGAAGGATATACACAACATGAATTAATTACATAAGGAAACCAAAATCTGTTCATTTTTTATTTAAAGAAAATAAACTATTTATTTTTTAGAGGAATAATGTTCATTTTTCTAAGGCGAACTCTGACCAGTGTTCGTTTTCGACGGCGACCTTTGACTGAGTGACGGTTTTTCCAATTTATCCATCACATTTACAACGACAGGAGGCTAGCCAAATGACGTGCACTTAAAAGCAGCAGGACGCGCAACAAGATATCGCGGAGAAAATTAAATTTTCAGCGCGGCCGTGCAGCTCTTGCGGACGTGGTCATCAATCAAAAATGCCTGTCCCATGTCCCGCGGTCCTCTGTCCTGTTCCGTCGCGAGTCCACTTGTCACATGCTGTCGGCAGGATGGTATTTAGCCGAATATACATTTGCCAGCATAATGTTGACAAACAAATTATCATTTTTGCCCCGCCGATGCCACGGTGCTGGACAGGACGCGACTGGACGAGGGCTTAGCGTTGATTAAATGGGGTCATCAGCAGGGCAAGGCACTGGTAACGAGCGGGACTTGCAGATAGTTAATGATGCCCAGCTGCTCGGGATATTGGACATCGGGCAGTGCAAACTCCGACCTCCTATCACCACCTCATAACGATTATGGATGTCCCCAATGGACTGCAAAAGAAGGTTTAAAATATGACTTGAGCTCGCGGCCAACAATTTTATAGAATTTTAGATAATTTTTTAAATAAAAACTAAATTTAAATAGGTTTTTAAGAGGTAAATAAATGAATAGGATTTAAATGATTTTAATAATGATTTATGACATTACATTATTATATTACAAATTATTGAAAATTGCATTATTTATAATATTATATATAACAAAAAAAAAAAAATTTAACTGACTTATTCCTAATATAGGCCTCGTTTTGTCTCAGTAGTTCTCTGCCAATGCCTTCAAAAATAACCCGGTTACCATTGCACCAGAGTGGGTCAAGCTAGACGAACTGATTGATTGATTGGACACTGATGTGCTTGTGGCCAATGAAGATTCGGAATTCCATATACGCCAGCACATTAAGCCGTCAGAACCCGATCCCAAGGAAATCATTCTTTGCATTGTGCTTACTTAAGGCATATTTTGCCTCTCCGTATCCGCGTCCAACACCTGCGGCTGTCTGGTGTGAAAGAGCCAAGTCATTTGGCTCAAGAGCAACAAACAAAACGCATTGCACTGGAAAAAGTTAGTTATGTTTATCATCTAACTTGATAAAAATAATATACAAACAACAAGCAATTATTTTCTATACAAACTAATTCGATTATTCAATAAGAATTCATTTCTTGTGACTTGACTTTAACTCGAATGAGTTGGTAAATAAATAAAATAAATAAAGTGCAAGTAAATGTTATAAATATCTTATAAATAAGTCTTTAATGTTATGTAAAACAAAGTAAAAGAGGCATTATCTTTAGGCTTTATTTAGTCAGAATAATCATTCAGATGAGATAATTTTATTGTGTACTTGAGAGACCCGTAGAGTGCACGTGCCGGAGACCGGATTGTTTACGAATAAACGTATGAAAACAGAGAGAAAAGCGAAGAGAGGCTGGAAAAGCGCAGGCGCATTGAGGAAAACTCGACAACCCTGTTCCCTGTTGGGCGGGTGAGATTTGATTTCACAAGAGATTTGAACGGATTTAAAAAGTAAAACTAAGGAAAACTCACTAATAATGAGAAAACTCGGTAGTCCGCTGCCGCTTAACTTACATATCGCAGTCAGGTATGTGCAACAAGCGGACAGAGTAACCGTGGGTCTGGGAGTCATCCAGTCTAGAGAACCCAAGCCCCCGTCCCGCATTCAATAACTGCCCCCGTTTCCTAGCCCTTGACTTCGCACAGCCTCAGCCTCAGGAAAGCGCTGCGTTCAGTTCAGTTCAACGGCAGACTCGCGCGCGTACGGTTCGAAATAGCAAGGAAAGCGGACGCGGACGCGGGTCGTGGGTATATTTTCCGTAGCTCCAACGCTCCGGAATAGTGTGTTGAAAAATGCTGGTAAATCGGCTTACTAACGGAGTGCCAAGTGCCGGCGGCACTCGAACCGGGGCGTAATTGAATTCCAGCTTCGGTGGATTGGAAAAAAATATACAATAAAATTATAAAAATAAAAAAGAAATTGAATTTCGTTTTAAAACAAACACGCAGAGGCGATAAACTAGCCGTTAAATTGAATATACAAATTGGTTGTTTTGATTAAAACTAATAAACATAAACAAGTGAGGCGAAAGCGGAATTTATTTTTAAATACAATTCCATTGGCTTTTCGGCTGCCTGCAAATTGGCTGACATTGCTCATACGCCGTGTTGCCGCGCAGTGAAAATCAAGGGAGGGGTAGAAAACCTACACTAACTAGTTCCTGGTAAGCGGTCCCCCAAGTAGCAGCATGCTTTGGTTTTCCCAATTACCACATTACCCAAAAACAATGTTTTATTTTAAAGTTTACTCATTGCGAAAAGTCAAATCGGTCTGCTGCCGAAAGTTTATCCAAAATTGTGATGGCAAAGTAATTAATAAACTGCTATTTGTTGACAACTTTACGCTATCGCCGGAACTTTTCACAAAAGCGAAAAGTAATTACTTCAAGAGCCTAATCAAGCGATTAAACCCAATGTGCAAGATCAAACCGGAGGCCACGGCTTATCCCCCTCATAATTCTTCCGCTCAATTTGAGCATCGAGTTTAACGATGCCAGTCAAGCGAAAGATAGTTAAGGGATAACCAGAAATTAACACGCTCAATTGAGCCCTCATCGATGGAATGTATTTTCTGCCAGATCTACGATTTGAGGCATTGCGTCGGGAAATCAGATTCGTGTGAATACTAATTGATTTTAGGGATTTTGTATCTTAATAAAACAAAATGGTTGCTGAAAAAGCCATAACAAAAACTGAATGAAAATGCTTTAACGTTAGGGTTTTTTTTTTAATAAATGTAGTTATGGGTTAAAAGAAGGATTATAAATGAAAGTATAATTATAATAATATGAAAACAAGGAGTTATATAAAAGAAATACAAAAGTAAAAACTTTTTGTAAACCACAGCAACAAAGATATAATCTAAAGTGACTTTTTTATTAAAAATTAAACAACGTCTAGTACTTTAAAATATTAAAGAGCCTTTTTTTTATTTATAATCCCTTAAAACTGAAGAAATGTTAAAATTAATACAAGGTGTATTTAAAGTTATTGTATTAAAAACAAATACATTTAACGATAATTTGTTTACGATACAAGCAAAATTTGTAATGATGATTTGATAGTTTTCTAATAAAACAATTAAAACGTAAAGTATATTTTAAGAAACATGATACCCAAAACTTTCTACAAGAATACAAATTTGTTTAAAATTTAACGCAATAATGTACCTGAAATTAAAACGGTTTCCAGATACTCATTAGGTAAAATATAAAATATATTAAATTAGTTACTCTTGATAAACACAAAACGTCATTCATAAAAACATATTTTGTGGAAATTATAAGAAGAGGAATTCATGGCTTAACCATTTATAAACTTTAACTTAAAACTAACTTCGATTTAAAATTGTTATAAATTTTTGACAATTTTAACGCTTTAGAAAATTTCGAATAAATGGAGTAACATTTTTATTTGTATATATGATTTATAGGGTCGAAAATAAAAAATATAAAATTTGCTAAACTGGTTACCTCTAATATACTTATATACATAACAATATACATTAAAACCTATTTGATATAAATTATAGGGACAAATCTGCGGAACCTTTTATAAAGCAATCTAAAAACGAAAGAAATTAGCTTTTCAACCCGTTTGCAAATTTTGTAATATACTTTGCAATTTTATAAATACCTGGAAGCCCCTAAATAAAAATATAAAGTAAAAGTACTGCCACATGCCTGGTCATTCATTTGCAGAATAATAAACTTAATTGCCGCTTTGTGCCGAGAGCCTGCTAACTCAATCAGGCTGCCGAAACTTTTGTAGCTTCTAAATATTTAATGTCAACTATGATTAGTGAAGCCACAGAGCATTATGTGGCCTGGTTTGCTGCCTGGTTGGCTGTGGCCGAAAAGGACTTGGGCATGCGAGTGGTTTGTCTGGCCGGATAAACGGCTGTTCGTTGGGCAAATGGACGCATCCGAATCTTGGCCATAATGGAGGCTGGTCCACAAAAGCCGCAAGCCCAAGCCCAAGCCCGAGCCAGCCGATGGTCAGCTGGGCAAACTGAAATCTGAAATCCTTTCAGCGCGATACGCTTTCCCCTCTCGCATTAGTGCGTCTAAGCCGGGGGCATCCATTAGCTGGAGAATCGGGGCAAATAGTTGGCCTTCCAAAAAAAAGGAGACGTGGCCTTTAAGGCTCCACGGAGGCGTAAACGAAGCGGAATCTTTAAACGAATGCGAATAAGTAATAAATGCCGTATGTCCGGTGCTGGACTGGTCCTGGACTCTGCTGTGCTGTCATGCATCAAAACATTTAATTAAATTGAAACCGATGCGGCATCCGCCCTCAGCCGCTGCTGACGTCTTTTCTCCGGCTCTGCAAGGAGGTGGAGGCGATGGAGGAGGCGGCACAGGATGCGGAGGGCAGGTCCACTGGCACCGGAGACGTGTGTGTAACTTCGGACAACACACAAGTTCACTATCTCGCCCGTCCCGTATGAATTTAAATGAAGGCGATCCTAAACAAGTCGGTGAATCATGTACATATTTTAGCGGTGTCCAGTTTAGTTCGTCCTTCTTTTATGCAGCTCCATTGAGCTATGCAGTGTCCTTGTCAGGGGCAGAATGCACAGGACATTCCCAGGGGGGCTAAACAGAGTATTCAGGAAAAAAAAAGCCCAAAAACGCTGTCAGCCTTTAACCAAGTTTTGGTCTGACCGCCTGATTGGCTTAGGAACTTTAGAACTTTAGAAATCTAATAAAAAAATCGACTCTTGCAAACTTGAAAGATTTTGGCATTGTAACGTAACTTGATATTAAACGAAATAAAATTTGATACAAGTCGTGATATTCTACACTAAGTGTGTCAAGGCTGATGTATCAAAAAAATTTATTTTTATCCCTGACTTTAATTACAAGTCAAACGAAAATATATAGGAAGTTATAACAACAAATCATTAAATTCATAGATAACTTGTAAATACCTTGATTTAGTAGCTGGTCTATGTATTTGATTACTAGTCTTATCTAATCTGAGAAAATATTTGTCAGTTTTTTGGCATTTTTGCAAGCCTTGTTAAGTACTTTCTATAGGAATATGTAAATATATTCATTTACATATTTTTTTCTCTCTTCTAATATCTTTTACAATGATTTTAATAGCTTTGGCTTGGAGATGTATCTAAGAAGCACATTAATAAACCAAATAATTGATTGACATTTAAAAAAGAATATATAATGCGAGGCCCATAATTTTGGTCAAAAATCTCTGTAAACATTTTGAATGCAGCAGCTTTGTATTTACCGGTCAAAAAGGCTTTTAAATCATTCAGAACATAAATCAGTTGATGTTTAGGTGAGCTCTGGGGAGAACATATATTATATATATCCTAGGAGGGTGGTCTGGACCCACCGAATGCCCCCTTGGCTCCGCCTCTGTACTCCGTATTGCGCAGAGCTGATGGAAAACCAACCGAATCAGAGAGATGAGTGAAATGGGAAAGTGGAGTGACTGCACGCAACAAAATATAGTTTATATACTAAGAATAATAAATACCTTCAACTTTTCGTAAATACTTTTAGGTTAAATTTTCAAAAGCTATTTAAATAATGTAATTAACTCTGATTTCAATTCTAACAATTTAAATGTAAACACAAAATTCATTTCATTACACATAAATCTAATATCTCGTCGCTATTCTGATATAAAATAAATTCATATAAGCCCTAATTTCCCCCTTTCATCTCTATATTTCCTTCTGTGTTTGAAAGACCCAAGAATGTATAGTAGTTTGCCTTTCTGCACTTCGTCTGTCTCCGCTTTGTTCCTCAATTTACACATAATTGCAATAAATTGACTAAGTGGGTGCTGCTGGGGTGAAAATTTATTGTAGTCCAGCGCCTCGTCCCTCCTTGCCTTGGTCTCTTTGCCCAGTCAATTTTCGAATTGGTATGCAGGGCACAGAACTCAGGCATCGGCATTATAGCGCCGCCGTCACTGATAGACTCCGGATGATAAGATAAGACATTGAAATACCTTGTCTGTGGTGGCTCTCACCTACCTACCTACCTACCTGTATTCCTCTACCTTTGTTTATGTCCAGCGGTAGTAATTGGTAATGTGGTAGGAGCACCCGTAGTACAAAGGCAATTGGCCGTACAACAGGTCGTATGTGGGCCCAAAGTATTTCTGAGGATTTTGTGGCTTCTTTATGTCCCCTGGATATTGCCTCAAATGGCACATAATACTTATGTATGTATATGAACATAAGCCCTGGTCACTTAATGTTGAGCCAGCTTAAATACAGTCGTTGTTGTGCAAGGAAAACATCAAAAAACTGAGTTGGGTCATTAAATATTTTAAAAGTTTGAACAAGGAAAAAAATTGTATAAAAGTGGATACGAAAGTCAATTATTTGACAAAGTATTTTAAGAAACATTTGGATGAGCTTAGAGGACAACTTTAATTTATATTTTCTTTCTACTTAAGCCTTAATCATATGTGGAAAATTTATAAAGAATAAAATAAGGCAGGAAATTAAGGTAAAATATCGTAAAGTAGGGTAAAAATAACTAAACGAATTTTATATTCATACTTTTCTTCCGAAAAACTAACTAAAATTAACTTCAATTCAAATTTACGTTACGCTAAATGTATGCATTCAATTAACTTTAAATACTACTACATACCAAATATATTAATAGTTAAGAAACAACAGCAACAATTATCGACTAACCACTGTATTTTTGGCAGTCACAAGCCCTTGGAAGCTGACCCAACGAAATCACGTCACCAAAAAATTAAGCAGATGTTCTGAATTTCATTTGAAAATATTTTTCTTTGACCCAAGCTGAATCATTTGTAAATATTACCCATGCCCGCGTTATCCGGAGAACGCGATTTCATTCCATGCACGTATCCCCCGCCCAGTCTTATCCCCTTTTAAATATCTTTTAAGCACAAGCAAATAAACGCAAATCGCTCGAACAATTAAATTCGCCGAAATAACTTGTCCTGCCTCAACAGCCAGTCCGCATATAGGTATCTACCATATCTGCCCATAGCTTCTACGGGTATAAGAAAATGTGCATGTACTTTGCACAGACACTGTGTGTGTACGTACATACGTACGCCTTTATCACCGGGGCTTATTTATATATTAAAGAGGATTGTTTAATTTTTGTGGATGTTATTGTTCTGGCTGCCTGCGGAAGGTGCGAAAGAAAGATCCAGCTCGCAATTTCTTGCTCCCAGCACTGGAGCTCATTAAACAATCATTTTGATGAATTTTACCCCGGCTGCTGAGATTCCCGAGGAGGAACTGGGGGCGCATGTGGCCAATTTGCAGCTCCATATATTTAATGTTCATTTTGTTTTTAATTGTTCGGTGTGCGTGGATGTGCGAGTGTGGGTACGAGTGTGCTTCTGTGCTTGTGGGGAAATTAAAAACGCTCGTTTAAGCCAGCAAAAAAGCGTTGGTAATTACAATTCAAGTTCACTTCCACAGCCCCGGCATTCTGCTTATTACGTTTCGGTTAGCTCTGCAGTTGCCCTGCTCGTACACATTTTTGTTTTTAATAAATTGTTTTAGAAATACACAAGTTCAGAGGCCGGGCGCCAGGAAGCGAAAGAGCTGCGAATCCTGGCCGAAACTAGACCGTGGCGGCTGGAGATGGTGGGGAGGCCACTAGGACAGTGCCCCAACTCAAATTGACATACATATGTAGTGGCACACATACACACATGGTTGGGTGTAAACCGAGAAAGAAATTGTTTAATTTCCAAAACATATATTTACTAAAAATTGTTTAGTTATATAAATATTTACGCAATCTGTATTTCCTATAAACAATTTATTTTAAAGAATGATGCTACAGAATAGTCAAATAAGTGATGGTTTTACATAACTTTTCCTCATATAATTAAAGAATTTATCACTTTGTGAGTTGAAGGTTAGAAAATAGTAAAAAATGTGTTTTATAAATACAAATATTTTGGGAAGAATTAATTACTTAGGGTGGTAAGGTTTGCTAGTACGATATATTTATAATACTTCGAAACCAATAGAAACTCTTAAGAATAATATACAGAAAAATATTATTTTAAAATTTCACAATGTATTATTAGTTATTCAATTAAATTATTGCTTTTTTTCATAGTGCACACCCAGGGAACTGGGCTGTCCACACACACCACCAGCACACAAAGAACCCACCAACTAAACTTGTCTTTATTCTCCCTGCACGAGTACTTGACTTGTCAAATACAAAATATAGAAAAAAAAGGAAAGCTGCAAGGGAGTGGAGCGTGGAAAGTGAAAGTGGGGAAAGCAGAACAGAACAGAACGAAGCCGGGCAGCCTTTTATTCTCCGCCGTAATGAACGTTGGCTGCATGTGCTTTCCAAGCTCCTGGAAAATATGAGGCAGGCTACAACAGCATGCCGTAAGTAGCAGTCGTGGCGAATCGAAGGTCCAGGGGGAATTATATCTAGAATTTTATTCTAGCCCATGCCACATATGACCACATAATCAATATTTTACATGTGCCATTAAGCGGGGACAATTTAAATGAAATTTTAACTTGCTTTTTTGCTAACAAATAAACTTGGAATATAACCTTATGTACGCATAATGTACTGAAATAACGGAGATTATTTTATTTAAAAATTATTTTGTTTGGATTTGTATAACTTAATTGTTATGCAGGATAACAGCTTAAAACTTTTAAGTTTTCTTAATAAAACAAGTAAAAAATTCAGCAAGCAAATTTTTTTCCTAGATTATTCCTAACAAAATTTTAAGTTTGCCTCTAAGTCACTTTAGCTTAGTTTGTATTTCCCCATTTTAGCAAGTCGGCTGGGCCCCTACTTCAATGTGTTTGCACTGACATTTTAAAGAGCCCGCCGGTGTCTTGAACACTTTAACTCAACGGCCGCTAAGCTTTTAACTTGCCTCGGCTACTGTTGCGCCGTGTCTATCTAAAAAATATATAAAAACTCGGAGGGGCAAACGTGAGAAACTAGGAAAACAATCGCCGCTGTCGAGGAGTAAGACAAATTCATTTAAAGTTTACAGCTGGCTTTGCTGGTGAAGGCGGTGGCGGTGTTTTGTGTGAGTGTGTGTGATGGCACAACATGGCGTATTACGCAACCCACACGAAATGCCACTGTATCAGCACTTTCCATCACTTTTTCGGTGGCTGGCCATGGAACGTGACAGTTTGGCCATTTTTCAAGTTCACTGAAATTCCCAAGCCCAAAAATGCGAATCTAATTTTTTGCGATTATTGCAGAAAACGCAATTTGAACGGACATCAGTCAAAAAGGGCGGTCGGGTCATTTTTAAGTTATTTGGAGGGCTCGGTTGGGCACATACAGGGTGTGCTGTATTGCCCTGTTCATGGTACAACTGAATTTCGGTAAAAAAAATCTGTTACTTTAATAAAGAAATTTGGAAAAATAATGGATTATTATTGTGTATATAAAGAGGATAATCATTGTATAAATAATTAAAAATTACCACACTTAACGTTGAAATAAGATTATGGAATAAAAACATTATTGTTGTTTGTTTTTCCGATTGTATAGTTTCTCGATTTATTGCAAATATCGTTTAAATATCGATTTATATTATGTTGATCTACAGTCATCGTTTTGCGATATTTTCAGACATTCAGCCATGTGTTATCGTTCCCGATAGCAGCTAAAATACCTTTAGTTTTTAAGGATGCCAACAAGTTTTAGTTCTGTTCTCTATTAAAAACATGAATGATAACGAATTTGACTAAAACTACAATCTTAATTCTTTGAAAATAGTTATTTGCAACAAAACTATACCCAACACCCTGTTTTGGCCCCCCGCGTACGTTTATTTTTAGGGGCTAGGAAACAAACGATCTGCCAATTATGGCCAACATTCTTTTTGAAGATTGTTTGCGTTTCATTACGAGTGCATCGCCGTCTCGTCATCGTCCGCACTTCAGTTTCGAAAACACCAGCCAACGGCATGGGATTGGAAGTGGGCAGTGTGGAATGGGGAACTTATTAATTTGTTTGCGGCATATGCTTTGTTTTCCCCATCGGTAATCATTCCCCGCCAGACAAGCTGCCGGCAATTGATTTCTGCTGTTTGTTTAATAGCTTTCGATGCACAGCGTCCTCCTCCGGAGAGCTGCCTCCTCCGGCCAGCGATGCAGCCTTGTTTCAACGCTAACCGGAATTGGTTCGCAACTATTGACTGAACTGATAAACTTTATGTTTTTCCAACACATAAAATGGAGAACAGTGCAAGAAATTTTGGAACTTAGCGAAATGGGTTTCTTTTATAGAAAGAGAGTGTTTTTTAATAATTTAAAATTTAAGTAAAGTTTATAACTTTTGAAGAATAGGTATACAATAATACTCTTTTCCTAGATACAAATTAGTTATGATTTTAATTTGTAAACTGCCTTTTTAGAGTATATTTATTTCATACACATACATATTAATATTTTAATATAAAAAGCTCTGGAAATGACTGAAATATAATTCTAATCCCTTCAGCTTTCACCTTCACAATACATAAATACCAACTATTTAAATAAACTCGTGTCACAAATTTTTGCAATAAATATGTTACGTCTATAAAGTCAGTCAGCATTAAAATTAATTCCCTTTAGTAAAGCCATTGTGCCTACAGATAAATAAGTTTATCAAAATGCATTTATTTGGACTCTAATCAAATGACATGAGCTTATATTTATATGTAAAGTTCAATTCCAATTACACTCGGCATGCTATTCGGAATCTTGTAAGCTAGTACTTTTATAGCATTCTCTGACTTTGGAAAAATTGCTGACCTAGGAAGGTATTCTTTACCTGTTCGCTTCACCTGAATAAAATCGCAATTCCGCCGCTCAAAGAAACGTGTAGCTACAAAGTCTGGCAGCCAGCGAAGTAATAAAAAATGGTCCGAAAAGGAAATAAAGCAGCCACTTGGATTATCGTTTTTGTTAAACTTCAAGTGACGCGACTGGCTGTCGCAATTATCTCGGGCTGCCAGAGACAGATCTTGTCGAGAGCCGAAGGACGGCCGGGTCCACTTGTTCAGTTCGTCCTGGCCGAAAGTGAGCAAAAGAAGGTTCACTGCCATTTTGAAACAATTGTCTATCTCACTTAAAAGGCAGGTAAATCTAGCTCAGGGGAGGCATAAAGACAAAAAGCTCCTCTGGGTCTCATTTTTTTCAATTATGTGTCTACTATTTTTGGCAGAAATAATGACGCAACGAAATCAGGAGATGTATTGCTTTTATAGCAAATAAACATTTTCTTTGGACTTTTTTATCTTTTTAATAAATGTTTATTGAGAGTTGTCACCAAGCGAATATATTTTAATTCGTAATAATAATAGATCAATTAATTTATTTCAAAGAAGTTTTAAAGAATAGTAAGCTCCTTTCAGGGGCTCTTTTTCTTAGTAGCAACTTCTGTTTTATTTTACCAATGACCAGCCTCTTTCTCTCTCCTTATTAATACTTTGGGCCAAGCATATTTTTTTAATTATTGTCTCGAGCACTGGACAAATCACCGACATTTAGCGGCGCCGAAAAAGTTTCCAAGGCACCCATCCGGGTCACTAATGGCGACCAGTTCGAGGACGAGGCCTCATCAGGAACTGCACACTTGGGGAAGTTTGTCTTCGCTTTGAAGAGAGCAGAGTCCCAAGTCAGATTACTAAGAGGAACTACCGGAGGAAGCCACAGGAAAGTAGGAAACTTCTTTGAAAGAGTGTGAGATTTTCGGAAGGGACGGGTCACGTCCCGAAAAAGAAACAAAGTCAAGAAGAAATCAAAATCGATATAAATACCTTCATGGGCACGTAGGAGCTAGGAATCTAAAAAGTTTTCACTGAAAATGAGCATCAAAAGATCGCACAACGAGAATAAAATAAGACCTAACAAAATAAAGCATACCAGAAATGAAATTACATGGGCCATGGGCCATTTCTCTTTGCATTTTTCAGGTCGAGGAGTTGGCAAATGGAAAGCAAATAGGAGAACGAAAAGGGATACGCAACATTAACTACGAGAGCCCCCAGCCAAAGGACGCAGGTCCACAAACAACGGAGATAAGCATGGAAAACCGCAGCAGTGACTTCGAGGCGGACGATTACTCCGAGCTCGCCAGCTCTTGGAGCAACTGGAGCACCCCCGCCGCCGCCGTTCTGTACTCCGCCATGAGCAGTGTCCTCGCGGTGACCAATCACACACCGATGCCCGACTTTGGGCAGGACTTTGCCCAGTCTACTGGCCTCATCAGCTCCACCGGCAGCTCCTTCAATCACAGCCAAACGTGAGTTGAGCCCCGATCTGGTGCCCTTCCTAATGCCTAATTATGACACAAGACCCAATTAATGTTGAAGCACACGCACATGCCCACTGTCCTGGTCGTCCTGGTGAATAGTGGCGTAGGCAAGATTTGGTCTAGTGGGGGCTTCAGACTCGATTCATTAATAATGTATACAGCGTTTAATGGCTCGGAGGATTGAAGGAATGAATGAGTAGCCAGTAATGTCTGGGTAATCAAGGAAGGGAAGAAAATATTGCAAGTCAGAATTTATAGAAAATATAATTGTATACTTTGGGATATTCGTTTGTTTAAATTTATTTATACACATGTATATGTATGTGACTATTTTTATAAGAGTTTTCAGTTAAAACAAGCTTAGCATTGAGCTTTAACTATTAAGGTCTATGGCCTGAATACCCTTATTTCTACGAAAAAATTAAAACCCCTAGACCTAAAGTATTAATAGTCCGTCATTAGCATATTTTTAATGAGTAGGCTAACCCCCTGGCAACGCCTCTGCATTGTGCCAATGAAAATGGGATGCCATAACTTCTGGATTCCGTGGCTTCATGATAAGTCCTGATGATGATGCCGACCTCCTGCTTTTCTGCTTCCGCGGCTTCTTTTAGCTGTGGCCGTGATTGAGCCACCGCCTCCGCCACCACCTCCACGGACATGCATCTCTAATGACGCCTCCGCTGAGCCATTCCGCTATTCAGTCATTCAGTGGAGCATTTCCGTTTAGTTCGCTCAGTGTTGGTTCTTCACTTCCGTTTCAAATAGAATATAACGACGTAGAGCAAATAGAGAGTACACTCAGAATTTAAATAGTATACGTTTTACAAGAATTTCATGTGATTTCTGGTCTTAATCTGGGTTTAAAATTGTTTTTCTAAAATCAAGAACCAAACAAGGAAGAACAAGCCTAAGTTTCATACCCTCCCAATGTTCTGAGTGCACAGAAAAGTTAATGCCAGCAGAATATACACATAAATACTGTACACAAAAAGAAAACTGCGGGCCTCCAAAGTGCTGCCGTTTAGTCTCGTCTATATTCTATATTCTATGGAGCTGTATTCCGTATTATATTCGGTTGCCTGGCAGCGGCTGCAAAAAGCGTTTGGCACTTTTTCCTAGACATGTCCCGAATTTACTGCCGCCTCCAACCATATTTAGAGTTGTGAGGCATTCAAAGTCGGATAATTATTATGATATGGCTGCGTCTGACGCATCGAAAATACATTTGCCGAATGACTCTCCTTTTTTGCGCATATCATATCCTTCGGGCTGTGCTCAACACTCAATTCTGTGACGACTGGCGCAGTTTCATTGGCTGCTGCTGTCGGATTTTTTCCTTTTTTTGTTGTTTTTTTTTTTAGGCCCTTATTTGTTTGCGCAGACACTACGTCCGATTTATGTGCAAATAAAAAGGCAACAAGGAGATGCCTAAATTCGGTTGGACGAAATATATATACCCTAGTTTGGCTGAAGGCCTTTAGACAAAAATAATCTTTACAAAAGGAGCTTTGGTTTCCAAGCAAAGAAGATTAAAACCATTTGGGGATTCTGCTTCGGTTCTCATATGTCTTTTATTACATATGGGATATTTATTTTTTGAAGTTTTATGCTTAGAAAAATTATTGGTATTGCTTAAAATATACTAAATTAAAGATTTACATCCCTTTAGTTAGAAAATTTTATTTTTATTATATTATATTAGAAAAAATTTTATTGGTTATAACTTCAATATTTTTTACGAAACATCTAGTTCAATAATCTTTAAATATTAAATTGCCAATTTAATCTAAAGAAATTCGGTGCATTTTTTCGCACAATTAACGACTAATAGTTTTTTCAAAAGTTAACAGTAAGCTTTATTGATTTATATCGATCCAAAAAGATTTAAAATTCCTTGAATTACTGGCACATAAATCAGGAAACACTGTACAGAAAAACCAGGATACCTTTTTTATTCTTGATATTCGATGCACAAAAAACTTTTAATAATCCTGTGGTATTTTCCAAACCGATGTACTCCTTTATCCTGCAACCGTGCACTATTTAAACCTCAACATCAATAGCAGAGACGGGGCTGAGTTTATGAGGATAGGAGGGTACTGTGAAGGAGAAAGCGGCATTATAGTAGTAACATTTTTTTGTATTGTTTGCCATGACATTTTCCTTGCCCGCGGCTGCATGAATTTGTTTCTGCCTCCGTTCGCAGCCATTTCCCATTTCACATTTCTTAGAGGCCAGGCCAGGCCAGGCCGAGGCCTATCTGGGTGCCACCCTCAGCCACGAAAACAAATCAATAATCCTCTTTGCATTAGGAGCCCAAAGCCAGGGGGGTTTTATGTAAATCCCCGGGCAGTTCGTCATGCGAGAACGGGGTTCGTAAAGTGTAAAGTGAGAATTACTTATGTGGGCATCTTTTTAATTGCTCTGAAGAGTGAATAAACAGAGCATTAATGACTACCTAGCCAATTTAGTGCCATCTTCAGCACTCACACACACACACACTGCGTGCATATTAAATGTCCTGTCTTTTGGGCTTGTGTGTCCAATAAGGACACAACTGACTGGGGTCGTCGTTCCTCACCGCTCCGCTATTCCGACAGACCCTCTATTTAAACACTCTTGTAGATGCGAACCTAAGTAAACAAAGCCGAGCACACAAAATATTAAAAAGATGACGACAGCCGCCGATGAGTGAGTGGAGTCGCAGTCCTAGACCAAGTCTTCACCCCTGCCTCCTGCCTGCGGCTCAACCCGAACCCGAGCCGGATCCGGGGCCGATGTTTTATGTGGCAGACGGCGCTCCAGAAAAACACGGATTTGTCAACGCACGCACAATTACACACGCTTAATAGCGACTACATCCTGGAGTCGCACATATAAGTACACGGGAGAAAATTTTTAACATTTAATCATTTCAATATGAGCAAAGAAAATTGAATTCAAATGTAATTAAAGAAATTTATGAGCAAGAAAACCCGTTAACAAGTTAGATTTTGTAAAATATTAAAAGTTTCACTTTAATCATAAAAATTTCCCCTTATAATGCATAAAGCTGCTAGAATTACACAACACTTTTTCTCAGTACACCTATATGTAGATTTACGGGGAACACCCCCATTCGCAGGCTTACATAGACACATCACCCACTTGGCACTCGTTTATGGCATAGCGGTGGTACGACGCCGTGAAACATAACACACACTTAATCTCAATGTCACTAATTCCCCATCGCATCCCACACCCCATATTCCCCATATTCCTGCTCTAGTCTATCAACAGACCTGCCTTCTGCCGGCGTGGATGCGGATAAGGATGCGGCGGCGGCCATGGAGACGGCCGGCTCTTTTGCATTCGTGGTCCCGTGGTGGCGCCAGGTACTGTGGAGCATACTCTTCGGTGGCATGGTCATTGTGGCCACCGGCGGCAACCTAATTGTTGTCTGGATTGTGATGACGACCAAGCGGATGCGGACGGTAACCAACTATTTTATAGGTGAGTGAGTGGAGCAGATGTCACATGTGCACACACTGCGTATACGCGATGAAAAATCACGCATACGCCATGTTTGCCAGTTGGTTTTAATAGGGTTCAAGTTACTTTTTTGACTGGATGAGCGATGACTGTAGCTCTCCACCTCCAGGTTTATAAGAATAAATTGTGAGAATTCCTTAAATTTAAATACATGAAAAAACTTAAATTCCGTTTGATAAATTTTAGCTTAAACCGGGCTCTTTTTTCAGCTAAGAGTATTAATCATTTTTGACTGCAACTATTTTTAATATAGACATTTTCCCCAATTATTTCCTTCCTCCCTTTTGTGTTTAGTTAGAGCTGCAAGGTCGCCGAGCCCTTGTGTTTTCCCCGAAGGCTGTATTTAAGTCTTCTTCCGGCCAGAGGAAAGTCGGATAGCCGTTTACCCATTGATGGCTGCAGCACAGTGAGGCACTTAAAGTCAGAAATTGTGCCTGCTCCCTGCTGCACCTTAGAGATATGAACTTGGCGTCCTTTAAACAGGAACTAATTGAAAACCAACGAATCCTGTGATGGCATTAATTTGGATTTCCTTAGCTTGGGGCACAAAATCAAGTTATGAACTGAACCCAGCCTTTATGAACTGAGCACAGCCTTTATTAATTGAATCTTCCTTTGAGTCACGTTTTCGAGTGCATTTAATTTGCAGTCAAACACACACAATTTAATTTGGGCTAAGCACACTCTTAATAAATTAAATGCCTGCTTAGAAACAGGAAATTGTGCTCGTCAAAAGTTTTGAGGAAGTTGTGCTGCAACTAACTAAATAATCGTAATGTCATTCGGAATTCACAGTGACAGCAAGTTATGCCAATGTCCCGGGGATATGAGAGCATGGCGGGATGGGTGCTCGTTAGAACTTTTCACCTACGCGGATAGCTGATTGCTTGCATTATGCAGGCACAATTATTCCAATAGAATAACCAAAGTTACTTGAGACAGAGGCTTACCTCTAAGCCACCTCTTCCAGTGCCAACAAATAACAAAGGAAAAAGAAGAAGGGAAAAGTTAGCTCGCTCTCTCTCTCTCTTCGCTCCCCAGTGTCTGACTTGGTAATGAGTATTATTATTATTATTATTAAGTAAACTAAATGCCCGTTGAGCTGACAGGCTTTGGTTACGCATTTTGAATTTGCATTTATAAATACACATTGGCAATCATTATTAGTAACAAGTTCTGACGTTTTAATCATTTTTGGGCACGAAAATTTCAAATTCACATCACAGACATCTGGAACAGCTCCACCCGCCCTGATGGAGCTCCGGCTTGGGTTTGGGTTTGGGTTCAGGTTCAAGTTCAGGGGTAGGTAGGTAGCCAGTCACCGGATGATAATCTTCTTTGGGTTCATTATCAATGCGTATTTGCATCTTTTGTTTGAGTTCGTTGGTGCTGGGCATGATTCGCAGCAGGAGTCTCTTTACTTTTCGTTAAAGATCAACAAATGTTGCTTGAATTTTTCAACAAAAATCAATAAACATTCTTGTTTAGGGGAAGCATAAACAGAATTAAGATATAGATTATTTTGGATTAATGGATTAATAATTTCTTTCTTAATTTAAGAGACCTTTTGGCTATTTTATGAGCAGAAAATCGAAATGAACAGAAAGTTGAAAGCTGTAATTTTAAGGTTAACCTAAAATCGTTTTTAGTTCGTTTTGTTTTATAACAAAATATATTTCCCTTTAAGCCCTATAGACTTTAACTTGTAATTTATGGATTTTTTAAGCTAAAAAAAAACACACCAGATTAGTTTAAGATCCATTCCCAGAGCAAGGCAGAGTGTGTTCTTTCAAAGGGAATGGTTTGCTTAAAAAGTTCACCATTTTGTTATTAATTAAAATGGGCCAGAATCGATATTTGGCTACGTGGCTGACAGGTCCGGGCCTCGAGGCAAATGGCAATCGCTATAGTCAACGGCCCCGGGAGCAGTCAAGACGATTGTTACAATGCGACACGTCGCCTCGTGTCGAATCCCGTCCTAGAGTAGGCGTCGAAGGCGTCGCAGGACTCGTGGACCCAGTGGAATCGGGGATAACATGAGGACACAGGCTAATGTTCGGCAGAGAACATTTGTTTTATTGTAGGTGCTCTGTTGGTGTTTTCGTGTTGCTTTTTATTCTATTTTCGGGCGCCTCCGTTGCCTTATCTCCAGCAGATAATGAAAAGTAAACAAAGGCGGGGACTTTTCTTTTCCTTCTCCGACACCCATTTTCCATTCTATTTTTTCTCTGGCTCGTCTTCGTTTCGGTTTTGGTATATATTTTCCCGTCATGGCCTTTGTGCCGGCTGATTCATTGGCATGTAAATCGGCCCATGCAAATGGAATACCATAAAAGTGTATCAAGTAATGAATGATGGCTGGCATCGCTATAGCTACTCCGCTTCCTGTTGATTGTCAGGCGAGCAGATATGGCTGCCAAAAAAAGAAAATATGGCCGCCATGGAAATGGAACGGAAAGGAAAGGCCAGTGAAAGTGCACTTTATTCCACACTAATTATGAATGTACAACGCATAAATAAAAGGTGCTGAGGTTTTTTTTTCCACTTTGACCAGCCAAGGTTGTGTAATTAGAAAATTCTTTTGTTGTTTGTTTATTCGCATAATTTGCTTGCAGATAAGAGTGATTGTTTGCCGCTGACTTTTCCAGTTCAGTGCACTGAAACAAATTTAGATTTATGTGTAATAAATGGGGAGGTTATTGGTTCTTATTTAGTTGATAATTATATAGAAGTTTCAGTCCAAAAAAAACATTTAAATAACTATTTAATATTGTTCCTATTTTACCTAGTGAATCTCTCCATTGCCGACGCCATGGTGTCCAGCCTGAACGTCACCTTCAACTACTACTACATGCTGGACGGCGACTGGCCCTTCGGCGAGATCTACTGCAAGCTCTCCCAGTTCATCGCCATGCTGAGCATCTGCGCCTCCGTCTTCACCCTGATGGCCATCTCCATCGACAGGTGAGCTGTGGGGCAGAATGGAGGATTTCGAATTGATAAGGATCAAGGGTTATGAGCGGTTCTATGCAGATGCACCCTTATCAATCACGGTCAAGGGGCACTGGCAGAGTAACCCATTCGTTTTAATGGGATTTCCATGCATGCATGCTTGGCCTGTCACGAGGCTGGAAATAAGAAACCATCAAAAAAATACATAAATAAATAATGTTCCATCCACTTAAGCCGAACAACACGATTTATTGAAGAGAAGAAATCCACTTCAAAGCGAATTGAACTGTCTAGTCAACAAAATAACTGGCATTTGAGGGAATATGCATAGATAATGCTACACATATTTGGAAACCAATTATTTATGGGCGAAAGCATGAGCACATAAATCGAACAAATTGGTCAATTGATTACATCTCTTGTCCTCGAGTTCCTTCATTGAATATATTGACTTTGAGTTTAAATTTCATTTGTAGAGTATAAATCTTTTAGAAACGCTCCTTAAAAATGTCGCAAATTAAATTATACATATTTAAAATGGAAAAATAAAAGCATATAAATTCCTTCTCGAGCCACAGTTATTTCCCGCCCTAATAAACTCCCGCACTTAGTGCCTCGAGCCTTTACTGCCTGCCGGTATCCAATGATCCGACGCCTCCCTGGAAAGCATGCCAAAACCCAGGAGATTGAATTAATTTTGGGCTTTTCCCGGGTACCGCCTTTAATTTGATTTTGGTGCGTTTTTTTCGGATGACCCCATGCATTTCAATAATCAGCTTATAGCGGGTCCCCGGCTCTCCTCTCGCTGAAAATTGGGTTAAATGGCAACTCTATCATATTGCCCTTTTTGCAGATACGTGGCCATCATACGGCCGCTGCAGCCACGGATGAGCAAGCGATGCAATTTGGCCATTGCCGCGGTTATCTGGCTGGCCTCCACGCTCATCTCCTGCCCCATGATGATCTTCTACCGGACGGAGGAGGTGCCCGTGAAGGGTCACAGTCCGCGGACCGTGTGCTATCCGGAGTGGCCGGATGGCCAAACCAATCATTCGACGCTGGAGTCCCTGTGAGTATCGCGAAACCAACCGAAAAACACACATGCGAAGCCGAATTTATGGCTGTAGTAGCTCTCAATATCGACATCAAACCCAATGCCACAGAAGTTTGGGACACAATGCACTGGGAGAAAGGGATAACGGGAAGTTTAAGATGACTGTCTTTAAGGGTGTATTATTAAGACTTCATTTTCTCTATGGAATCTAGCTGTAAAAAGATCTTAACGATGCTCAATAGAAAGGAGATGGTAGTTTATATTTGACATTTTTCTTTAGTGCACCAGTGCATTGTTTTTCCAGCAACTTGAAGTTGTACATCAAAAAATCAGAACGTCATTCATACCGGAGGTTGCACATGCACACAAAGACAATCGGATTCCGGGGGAGTCAGTGCTTCGGGGATAATCCAGGGGACGAGGTCATAAAAGCGGACATTCGGAGACACAACTGAACCAAGACGCTCCCATAAAAAACAGAAAACAAATGCCAGAATGGTTGAATACCGAATCCCATACACCGAACCCCGCAAACAGAATGGTTCTGCTTGCCGGCGGCAAATCAGGAAGAGGAGCATATAAAACGTGTTGCTTTTTACAGCCATTTTGTATGGCAATTTGGTAGCTGTGGGTGTCCTGTGTCCCCTGGTGTTATGCATTGTGTCCCACATGCAAGGCCATTAATTTTAGATTCATTTCAAATTGCTACTTGCTCAATAAAAAATAAAACAAAGGCCGAAAGCCGGCAACAATGTGCGATGGAGCGATAGGGATTTTAAAAGCATTGCCCGACTAACTGAAAGGCTTGTAAACACGCTCTCCCCTGATCGACTGTCTCTATCTGTGATTTGTCCCCATTTTGTAGCTACAATATCCTCATCATGATACTCACCTACTTCCTGCCCATCGTCTCCATGACGGTCACATACTCGCGCGTGGGCATCGAGCTCTGGGGCTCCAAGACCATCGGAGAGTGCACTCCGCGGCAGGTGGAGAATGTGCGGAGCAAGCGGCGGGTAAGTGTGAAGTCCTTAATTCCCAGGACTGTAATTACAGCTGGCTTTAATTCTATCAGAGATGGTTTTCTTTGTGGGGGGTTTTGAGTGAATTTTTTAGCAGTTCGTTAGGGTGAACTTTAAAATTCTATATATTCCTTTAAAAACGTATCGTTATTTTAGTTTATATAACATAAATAACCTGAAAGTATTTGGCATTGTTTTCCTTATTGTTTCAACTTGGCTGAATTTCACTTAAACTTCTATTCAACTTTTCTTTGGCAGTCTGTTACAACTTTTTATGGACTTTACCTTAGGTCTCTGAAGTTATGTTACTTTTCAAAAAAGTTTTAAAGCTATAAAAAGAGAAATAAATAATAGAATAATCGTAATGTTTTCTTTATTTTTGAATTTCTTTAATCGATTTATACTTATACCTTTTTTATAATTCATTGCATAAAATAAGTCATAAAATAGGACATTAAAAAACATAAATAGTATTAAGCTTTGTAAAGTAAAGTGTTCTTTACTTTTCTTTACACCATAATTTCTTATTCAATTAATTACAATTACTTTAAATATATTAAAGTAACATTTTATTAAATTTCCCCAGGTAGTGAAGATGATGATTGTCGTCGTCCTGATATTCGCCATTTGCTGGCTGCCCTTTCACAGCTACTTCATTGTGACATCCTGCTACCCGGCCATCACCGAGGCGCCCTTCATCCAGGAGCTCTACTTGGCCATCTACTGGCTGGCCATGAGCAATTCCATGTATAACCCCATTATATACTGCTGGATGAATTCCCGGTGAGTGGTAGTGGTTCATGTTTGGGTCCTTGTTAGTTTGGTTACCCTAACCCGCGACGAATCATGTCATTTGCGGTTGAATTAGCAACATTAGGCCACTAAGTGCAGTGGCTTTCGGGGGCATCTCAGCAGGAAACCCTTCGACAGATTAGTCGCAGTCGCAGGACTCCTCCCCGGAAACTGATGGGCTTGTCATCGTGGTTACTGTGGTTGTAGTTGGAAAACAGCTTGGTCATATAAATGACAACATGATAAACCCACCTACAGCCAGGGTTAAAATATTACAAGTTTGTCAAAGTAGAAACTTAATATAGCCAGGAATTTGACAACTTTGTAAAAAGTTTATTAAAACATAAAAATTGCTGGTTTATTAAATTAAATTATACAAAATCTCTTTTATAAAATGGCAACACAAATGATACAAAATCCTTTTCATGAAATGACAACACAAAGGACTATACGGAAATTAAACTTTCATCTTTGTGCAAGCTTAAAAAACCAAAAACATATTTTGTAATATCACCAAAAAAAGAGGAACAAAACTCGATTTGTCGGAACTATTAAGCCCACCTTCACTGTACCCTCCCACTTCCTACATCCGCACTGAAACAAAGCACCGCACGCACATATGTACGTTTATAGAACACTGTATATAGTATATGTTACATACCGACGCGTACAAATTGGCAGTTGGTGTTCGCGCGTCCGTGTCCGGAAAAACGTTACGGATTGCAATTAATTCCGCTCAGTCAGCGGATATCTGACTGATGGTGGAACCCTGGCCCGGGGATAATGGGTTCTCCTCGCCGTGTAAAAAAAAAGGGAAGAGGCATCCTGCCAGCACGTGTGGCCAGTAGCTCCTGTCAATTGATGGCGCCGCATATGCAAATGATGACGACAACGACCACGATGAAGGGTTTATTTATGCCCCGGGGAACATGGACATATTAAGTTGCCGCGATGGCCGAGCACTCCTGTGAAAGCGGTCACTGTGCCTGGGTCACTGTACTAAAAGAAGCAATAATAGTTGCGTAAATAGAACAAGTTGATGTATTCCAGGGATGGCCAGACTTGTCAGCCATAAATCATTGATTAAATAAGTCTAGGTTTGGGGAGGAGCTGTAATTGAAATAGGTTTTATTACAAGTTTACCTTGGACTGCAACTATAAAACTACGTATTTTGTGCAGGGAGTACCTGTTGCTAATACAACTTTATTTATTTATTTTTCCCTCGTATCCCTGCAGCTTTCGGTATGGTTTCAAAATGGTTTTCCGCTGGTGTCTGTTTGTCCGTGTGGGCACGGAGCCGTTTAGCCGGCGGGATAACCTGACTTCCCGTTACTCTTGCTCCGGCTCCCCGGATCACAACCGCATCAAGCGCAATGGTAAGTCTATCCTGGGGATGGGGAACAGGAATAATAAGGTCTAATGAGTTTCGCATTGATAGATACCCAGAAATCGATACTTTACACCTGCCCCAGCTCACCAAAGTCGCATCGGATTTCGCACAGCGGTGAGTTTGATGCTTCTCAAGTCGATGTAATGAGGCTGCATTTTAATTATCTTTGTTTCTTTTTCGATTTAGGAACTCCTCGAAATGCGACGCAGAGGAACAGCCAGCAGCCGGATAACCAATCCGGCAGGAAGCGGTTGTCCTACCAGCAGGAGATGCAGCAACGCTGGACGGGGCAGGGACCAGCCATCAATGCTGGCAGCAACTCCAACAGCAATACCACTCAGCTGCTCTCCTGACAGCCGGCCATCCAGGTGGTTCCGCCGGAGAGTATGGAACTGCAAACCCAGATTGTCTGCTCGTCGCCGTACAACAACAACTACCGGCGTGGGAATCCCGGAACGGAACGGGACTCAAGCGATGACAAAACCTGGCTCTAAGCTAACTTAAGGTCTCGAATTTATACTTTTACCATGTGGTTCGACCTGCAACACCCTAGTCTAGACTTCAATTCGTTCTAAAAGAAACAGAAACTAAGTTAGGATAACAACTTTGCCGATTTCAGTCCCCCTTCACATATCACTGACCCAATATTCACCTTAAACTCAAACACTTCACCAAGTACATAGGTTCGTGCGAGGAAAGACTATATTAAATTATACGAGTATAATTCATGTTTAGCCACCAAAGAGAACCGATCCCGAGCAGTTCCATTTAATGTTTAGCTATATCATTACAGAATATCGGAATTACGGAATTAATTGAGCCACTGATCCAGAACGTGCCACTTGTAAATATTCGGATTGGTTCCTAGCCCCAGTTTTTTAAGTGTTCTGAATGCTGCGCTTACGGCTGCTTGCTTAAGTTGTAATAAAAACCAAACAAATGACTATGAATGTGTATATGTGCGTGTAAATATAAATGTCTGAATATATAAACCTATTGCGAATAAAGCGTCTTGCTCCATCAAAACGTTGTTCTAAGTTGCGTTCGGTTTCCGGTTTTCGGTGGTGTTCCGGTTGCACAAATAAAGACTGTCAACAGCCGCCGCCTCGACTGAGGCAGTCACTGTTTGCTCAGCTATTCCATCTATATTATATTTGGAGTGCCAAGTGCGAGGAGGCGAGTCTTGCTCGCTAGGAGGCAGTAGCAACCCTCCTCCGCAAGGGTGTAAGTCGTATTTAAATATGAATAATCCAACTGCCTAGGGCGCCATCTCTCAGTCTGAATAAAGGAAAAAATAAAGCCGTATTTGAGTCCATACATATGTGCGTGTGTTAACGGCTCCATATATGCCCACAAGCCATCTAGGCTCTCGCTGGCGTATCAATTTTTTATCAGTAACCATTTTAGAGAAAATTGCATTTGATTTTTTGTGTATTTCATTTCATTTTATGTGCCTTGATGCCTTGATGCTGGGGCTCTCCACTCCCCCAAGCCACCGAAGCGTAAACGTACTCGTATTTCAAAAAAACACCCCTCAACACACTTAATTCCCCTCCGTTTTACTCCTACAAGTTATGAATAATTCGGTGATTTTTCCTACCTGCCACAGGTAGAGATGAAGGATACTTCAGATCCAGTATGATTTATTGGACATGCGAGTGGTTTCACCCTTTAAAGACTCTCCAGGGACACTATTTACACAGTTCAGAGTCTACATTTATGCATTATATTATGATCCGTATTTAAATGTAAAAGATTAACATTTACCTGAATACAGTGTTTTCAAGTCGAAATCACCTTTTATTATTTCACTGTACCCACCGAAAAATTCGCTCAAAAAGCATGTTTTCTTAAATCACCGGAGGATTGTTTTCACAGAATTTACCATACATTAGCGAGAGGCACACGGATTTCTACTTTGACCAGATATACTTAAATGTGTGTACTTTCCCTTCCCATTTCCATATGAGAGTGAGACTCAACAGGACTCAAGTGTGCAGCCGTAGACCCTTGTGATGGCAACAGGAAGTCTAAATGGGATTTCCGCAGGTTTTTAAAGCTTCGCCTTGGAGTGGGGAAACAAAAAATAATAGCTTTCGAGTGAAGAACACAGAAATGGGTAACAGGGTTTTTATTTTACCTTTATTTGATTTTTGTTTTGATTTAAAAAGGTCATAAGTTTTATTCTTTTTGATATAAATTTCCATTAAAGAGCTCTCAAGCTTCAGACTTTTAGTATGCATATTATTTGCGAAGAATTAACCCCATTATAGCAATAAACAGGTCATAAAACAAAGGGCATAACATTTTAAGATTAGTTCGTACTTAACTGCGAAATGACTTGCCGAACTGGCCAACTATTGGCTTATCTTAATGGCTCGTACTAAATAAGTACCCTTTCTTCCCGACTGTGCCTCTGCCTTCTCCTCTGTGCCTCCAAGGCCACGCATAAAGCACAAAACAAAATGGAGACATCGCCATAATGCATTGGTCGATGGCCTTGCGGCCACTTCTGCACATATGTGTGGGCAGGACTTGAGTGCAGAATGAAAAGCCTTTTAAATGCAGGTCGTTAGCTGGGCCTGAATCAAAGCCAGATGGGTTGTATTGGTCAGGTCCGTGGCTCCTTAATGAGGATCCTCCTTGGCTCCAGCTTAATGGCGGGCAGGAGGGAGTCGTCGTAGCCTACTTATGAGAGCAAATCACTGGCATCGCAGGGCTCTGCTGTGTGTGTCTGCTGCATAAATATGCGACCGGGGACAAACGGCGGAAGCGGACACAATGGGCCAACTTTAGGGCGAGGCACAGAAGAGTCGTTAAATGCCCACCTTTATAAACATAAAACAATAGACGTACACACATTTGGCCCACGGATCCACGGGATCCGGAATCCAGAATCCGTGTGCAAATCTGTGCCACACACACCCCCTCCGGAGACATGTCAAACACATAAAGAAGGCCAACCGGGGGCTCAATAAGCGACTTGGTCCGGGCCAAAGCTGCGGATGCGGTAAGAGCGGGTCACCACCAGCCACCAACCGCCCATAATTGAATCTTTGGGTCGTGCACCGCCGCACACACACAAGGCCAAAACCAGGCAGCCAACCCGGAAGGCTAACAAAAAACACACAACAAAAATGTTTAGAAAAATTAAAGGAGCTTCTTGTGTAGGAATTCTTACAAAAAAAAATCTAGGTAATAATGAATACCTTGAAGAAATTATTAAAATATATAGGGGTATAGTTAATATTGATATTGATATTTTTTTCCCCTACTTTATTTTAAATATTATTATTTCTTAATAAGGACATTGAACATGTTTCCCTCTGTGCAGCTAGAAAGCCAAGCAAATTATATCTAACTGGGAAAAATGGCAAGCACTTCCGTTCGGCGGTTTTTGTGGACGACAGGTTAATTTTTACAAGTTTCTTCCAATCTCCGATGGCTTTCCATTTGCTAGCTTTATCTGGCCATGATTAAGCTTCATCCACGTTCGAGCTGTAGGTTTTAAGTTTCATCGCTTTGGCTTGGGGGCGCCTTAAGCTAAAAACCAATTTTATTGAATTGGATTTTCTGGAATTGGAGTCGCCCCCGCTCTTGGAAACTGGTGCAAGGAATTATAATTTCTGTCATAAGCCTGCAACGCAGTGAGGAAGTCAATTCTGACCCTATAAATCGAATATATTCTTGATCAACAGAAAAAGCCGAGTCGATCTAGCCAAAGGCCACAAAAAAATTTTCAAAATTTGTATAAGGGGTTAAATTATTAAAATTGTCTAAACTTTAAGCAAATTTTTAATTTAAAAAATTTTAACTTAAAATATAAGACTTATTATAATAATAGAAAAGCTTTCCGAATTAATTTATTTTTGGCTTAGTTACAATCGATTTTCATAATCCAATTGCAAGCTGTATACCTTACAAAGACATCGGTTTCGCGAAGTTATCTTTCTTACTTTATTATTATTTAAGTCAGCATTTTGAAATACAGCTTTTGAAATACCTTTTTCAATTTTTTATTGTAAAAATTTAACAAAAAATGTCTTTTTTGGCATTAAACACCCACATGATTCTTAGAATACTTAGACTAATCCAGACACGTATGGGTGGCATCAATCCTTTATCCGACCTATTACCTTCAGGTAGTGAATCAGATGTTCGCCAATACTGGGCTTAATGTAGAAGATACATTGTGATTGGCGCTGGATTCGGTCGTCCACATCCTGTTCGTGGAGCTGGAGCAAGTCGTTCAGCGAATCGTTGGCAATGCTTTGAAGTCGGGAGGCATTCAGGAACTTCATGATGCGCTCGTTGGTATAGTTCAGTTGCTGAAATAAACAATAAATTACCATCCTTTAATGACAATTAATGTAATTAATAACTCACCCCTTCTAGGTCATCCTTCTGCTCCGATTTCAAGCTAAGGTAGAGCTTCGACGGATCTTCTCGGTCCGCCACCACATCAACTTTGGAAACCGGGGAGGCAAAGGTCAGGTCTTCGCTGTCCGGCTGCATTATGGCCAGCACGGATGAGGTGAGGAACAGCAGAGCCGGGCGTAGCTGTGTGCTGACCAGCAGGGTGATTTCGCAGAAAAACAGCATCTGATCGTGGCTCAACTTCTCAGGCAGATAGCTCCAAATGCGCGAGGAAGCGCCATGCAGGGCCACGTTCCTCGTAATACTCGGCTCCACCTGCTGGGGCATCGTATTGAAGCCCACCGTATGGAGGACACCCTGGCCCGTGAGAGCCAGCATCTCGGCAGCTCCACTGATGGGTTTCGTGAACGCTCCGACAATACCCTTGGTGATGCCAGCGATAAACCCTACGGAAGAGCGCGCCTCCAAGGTGTGATGGGCCAATCCGCCGACGGCGCCCAGTAAACTAATGCCAAGTCCAGTTAGGCCTTGTGTCAACCCATCGGCGAAGCCCTGGGGTCTTGCCCGACGCCGGGCCTCCGTCAGCTCGATGTGCTCTGCGTCCAGAGTCAACCTGTCCAGATTCCGAGCCACTGAACCGGCCAGTTTCGTCACGGAATTCACTGTTCCAGCAGTTACGTTGCGCAGCAGAGAGGCCGAGCCTTGGGTCACGCCCACCAGGAAGCCCCAGGGTCCACGGAAGAGTCCCTGCACAGGCATGGACACAAAGTCACGGAGACCGGTGCTAAACGAGCGAGCCAGCCCGCTAGGACTGCCCAAGATTTCCAGGGAGCCAACCACCCAGCCAGCCCCGAAGATGGCCCCGCTGAGGTAGTGCAGGCCCAGGGATTGGCCGAATCGCAAAGGAACTGTGAGGATTTGCTGCCGCTCGTAGCGGGAAAAGGAGAGCGGGGAATGATCCAAGGCTATGTACAGCCTCGACGAAGTATGGACGGAAAGCAGTAGACTCAGTGGCTCCACCGTAAAACTATTAAGGCGCAGGGGCTCCGATATGTACAGGGACTGGGCCACAACTTGGTCGGGCAGCAGGGTTTGCCCGGCAGAAAGGAGGATCCTATCCTGTTCCACACTCGGACTATACACACAATTGGACGGCTCGCACTCCACGAGTGCCTCCAGGAGCTGGTTGAGGTAGGCGTCTTCGATGTACACGCGAAACGGGGGAATCTCGCAACGAACACTCTGCAGCTGCATCTCGTCCGCGTAGAAGACAAACGTGAACAGGGAGACGGGAGCACGCAGCGGTTGCTGCTGGTAGACGGCGTCCAGGCAATGCACCTGGGGCAGGGCGCAGTTCCGCTTATAGAGTTTCTCCGCGCAAAGTAGCACCGGGAAATCGTACTTTCCGCTGGAGTACAGTTGGTTGTCTACCTGCAGGTTGGGCAGCTGTAAGCGCAGCTCACGCCGCTCGTCCTTGCCATCTTCGGAGACGTCGTCGTAGACTGCCATTAAATCATCGGCGTAGATGTTGCACACCTCGGTCTTCAAATAGTCATTTTCGCGACTGTCCGTCTGCAAGCTGAAGACAAGGCTCTTGATGAAGACCCTAATCCTCGTCTGCAACTTCGTTTCGCATTCCTCGCTGAAGTGGGCACAGGCCACCATGTCCGGCAGGGGATCCTGCTCCTCGGTTGACTTATCCACTGATCCGAGCAACTCTTGCTCCTCGGCCTGAAGCCCACTATTATCCGGCTTGGTTAGGCGCGATCGCAAGTCCTTCACCGAGAACTCCAGCTGCTGCGCTATATAATAGATGTTCAGTCGGATAACCCGATGCCTATCACAGACCACCACCTTCACATCGCCATGGTTGGGTATGTGAAGGAACTTCTGCCACGTCTTGTCGGTTCTCACCGGCTTCGACCACCCAATCTTGTTCTTGCCACACTGTTTGTCTGAAAAACACAACGATTATGATAATCAACAGCCCCAATTGTATCATTTCGTACCTTTGTAGGCCGCCAGGGATAGATTGCACATTGTAAACTCCACGTCCGGAAAATTGGAATACATCTGCGGGGGCGTATAATAGCACTTGCTGTGGGCCAGCACGAGCTGGTTCCACTCGAAGTGCCTGCCCACAAACTCTGAGTTCGTGCAGCTGACATTACTGTTCTCCGAGGCACTCGTTTGGGCCACTATGAACTTGATATTTGTGTTGTTGCTGATGACGATGGTTGGCGCCGTGTCCCGGAACACGCTCAGATACTGCACGTTGTCCTTCTCAATCAGAGTGATCATCAGGGGAATGGATTCCCGTCCCGCCTGCAGGCTAAAGCAGCGTCTGGCGAATGGCATGGCCAGGGGAATGGGTATGGAAATGTTTGAATGCCCGCCAACGCTGAAACAAACGAAGTACACGAAGGCGGTATCACAGTTGTGCTTGGCCCCAAGATCGTAGAAAACATCCAAGGACGTTCCGATGCTGCAAGAAAATAATATTTAATTTATTAATAAAAAGAGAATAAATAGAGTTATCTTTAATACACTTCCTACCAGTTACTGGTCGCATAAGCAGACGTAAGACTGCGGGATGGTTTGGTAATCGCATAGGCATCCACTTCTTCGCGCGTGGCGGTCTCCTTGTGATCCATTGCCAGGGGTAAAGCATTGAGAGATACATCCGTAAAATTGGTCAGCACGAATTTGGAACGCAATTTGAAGATACGATGGCAGTTGCTTTCCTGCTTGTATTCCAGCATTAATCGCAACACTTGCTCCTTTTCGACTATTACCACGTCCACAAAGGAGTTGCAGCGCAAGGAGAGGGTTCTCTTGGCATTGCTATCCGTTTTCTGCGCCGACTGATTCTCCAGGCAAATGGGTGTTGAGGCAATCCACCCAGAATTAAGTAAAACTTGAATGGAGAACGCACTCTCTAGCCTCGGCAGCATTTCCAAGCTATTGGCTTTAAGGTGAATACGTGCCGACTCCCTGTTTGTGCACAGGCTCACATCCAGCCCAGTGGCATTGATAAACATTCCCCAGGCTGTCACTTCCAGTCCCAAAGTACACGAAAACTCCCTTGTCGCAGCTGTCTGGTATCTGACATCGAATGGACTCTTCCAGGGGAGCATCAGATGGCGTTGCAGGCGCAGTTCTTCAGGATCGTTCAGTGGCCACTTGACTTCCGAAGGTTTGCTTAACTTGTCCAGAGCATTCTCAATGGTCCAGACGCTGGAATCGTAATGGAAGAACTTGTGCCAGTCCATGGAGCCCAGCCTCAGGGTGTATTCACTCTCAGAAGTAGCACACACGGGAGATCTGCAATTTGAATAGAAATTAAGAGGGATTTCTTACCTCAGGTGGCTGCAGAAACTTACGAAAACTTGAAGGCCACCGTATGCTCGGTGGCTTGAGTGGTGGCCGTGTTTAGAGCCCAACTTCGACCCTTTGCCTCGATGGTGGCGCTCTCCTCGCTGGTACTCTCTGTCGCCTGGATATCACAGCTAAGCATGTTGCGCACCTCAAAGATGGGCCAAATGCAGATTAGTATTTTCTGTGGCTGAAAGCCCTCGGCGGGATGCTTTAGCACTATGTCCTCGCGCAGGATCCGCACCCACAAGCTAATGAATTGCTGAGAACATTGCGTTGGCACCTTTACCAGCCAAGGCAGATTGTTGTTGTTGGGCTTCAAAGGGATGTCACCGGTGCGACCCTTGCCCCGACCAACGCTTAGCTTCAAGCTGAAGAGCAAAAGGTTATTGAATTCTGCAAGTTCTTTTTTTTACACCTTTTTGGTCTTACCGCATATTAATGTCAGCATTACGCATTACTGGCTGGTAGAAGGAAGAGGCTCTCCCATTGGAGGACAGCAGGTGTTCCGGCGGGCCATTTTCATCGCAGAAGCAGGCTCCTTCCGCTCGAAACTCAGCGACCAGGCCGTAGGGCACCATGCTGATCAACTCGATTTGGCCCTTGACCAGAATGCAAACCTGAGTCGCCGACAGTTTGACCATTTTGAGGGTCACGCAGCATTCTCCCACTCGCAAGTGCTGCACCTTGTGCTCCTCCTCGAACTTCAGGGGTATGAAAACGGACTCACTTGAGTCCACTGTCGTCTGTCTTGCCTGCGGATTCGTGATGAAGAAGGTAAGCTCCTGCCGGAATAGGCAGCTTCTAAAGTGATAGAACTTCACTTCACGGGGCGCCACTGTGATCCTCTCCACGGTGCCAGTTTGTCCAAAACCAATAGGCGTCTGCATTCCGTTGACCACCAAACACTTAGGCATCAAGGCGGGCTGGGACTCCCGCTGCTGCTGCTGCAACACGTGCTGCCAATGTTGTTTGGAACTGAGAAGCGTGTGGATCACATAGGGAGCGCAGTTCAAACGCAGCTTGTCGACCACAAAATTAGCCTCCAGCGAGGAACGGGGACAGTTGGTGACTCTCGCGTAACTGGTGAACTTCATGGGCTCAACGATGTCCAGCATATTGAGGAAACCATAGTCCAGGCACTTGACTCGACTCCGTAATTCGGTCTGCAAGCTGAAATCCTTTTGGGAATATATCGTGGAATGCATCTGCAGATCTTCCACGTGCACCGTGAGGAAGGTCTGGCTGGTCTCCTTGTTCTGCCCGAGACTATACTCCTTCAGCAATGGCGGCAGCTCTCCGCCGACACCTGGCTGATTCAGAAAGTTCAGTTCGATGTCCTGGCAGCAGAACAACACCTGCAGTTTTGGCACTTTCTCGGGCCTAAAAACGGTATCGATGCGCATGCAACCCACCAGAACTTTGGGATGCAAAATGAAGTCATTATTTTCGTCGGCCTTGAAGTCAGAGTGGATGTACTCGATCTGGAAGGGGTCGTGGGTGAGATGGGTTGATCAGCAAGACTTTTACCGAAAGGACTACCGAAAGGTCCTCATCTGTGTCCGCCTCGAAGCAGGTGCCATCCACGGCGATCAGGGACTGCAAAATGACCACCCTCCAGATGGTGGCACAGATGGGCCGATCCGGTGGCGTCAGCTGCCTGGTGGCTGTCTCTGAGAGCAAGAAATCGCAGTAGTGCAGGAAGGTTTCGTGGGTCTCGCTGAAGTACTCCATGCGGCATCTAATGTGTATGGGATGGCTGACCTTTTTCCAGGAAAATGAAGCATTAATAGGGAGTCAATAATCCGATTGATATCAACAACTAACTGGCATGGGCACCGGATATATGAGGATGCTGGTCATCTGGCGGGGCTGCGGGTAGCGCCAGCAAATAATTCCATAGTTCTTCTTTATGATCTGCACTTGGTAGGGCATGGGCAGCACGGACTCTGAGTTCAGATACACAAACTGAAAGGCACCAGCTCTGGAAAACCAGAGTTAATTACAAAGTCAACCGGAAATTAAAGGGACAGGAGTGGTTGCCTCACCTGAGATCATCCTGGTAGAATTCAGCAGTAGATTTCAGAGGCCGCTTGAACCTCTCTACGAACTCTTGCGACGGAGTGCACTTGATGAGGTCGCAGGGCGAGATCTCCTCCGGAGTGCCCAGTACAGGACGACGATGGAGGAATTGCTGCCACTCTTCGTTGGCATACTCCCGAATCCGATTGACACCGTCCTGTGCCTTTTGCAGCTGCAGGATACTCAGAACCCCAGCGTCGACGTGCAGGAAGTTCAGCTTGTAGGTGGCATTGATCAAGAGTTCGTCGCACCACGGCTCACTGACCAGATCCACTGACAAGCGCATCAGCAACGGATGCAGCAACATCTTGCCCCCCGACTGTACATAGATGGATCCCAAAGTGGACCTTATGACTGCTTTTTGTGGTCGGGTACTGAACTTGATGCGGGTGCTAAAGTCCATGCACACCAAGCTGCACTTGTAAGAGCGTTCCTCGTCGTAGAACTTGATGGTGATGCGGTCGCTGGATAAATGCAGCCTGTCTGCGTTGCAGCAGTTCGTCTTCATCTGCTGCAGCTGCGAACCTTCTGCCACAGGACGCTGGTTGCGGACGGCGAAGCAGGGAGTCTCGTGGAGAACCGTGTTGATGCGGATCACATCACTGGCCAGTTGCTTAACCCTCGACTCACACAATCGCAGCAGGATGGGCTTCCGCAGCTCCACATCCACCTCCTTTTGCTGCAGGCGATCGTACTGGGTCTTAATGGTCAGCAGGGGAGGCGGAATCCCCGAGCTGCTCAGCTGCCCGGGCAATGTATCAAAGATGGACTCATTGAACTGATCCAAATCCGTGTTAAGCTGCGATGTCGAAGGAGTAGCCACATTTACGTTGATATTGAAAATCGAGGCTTGAGTTACGGATGCCTTCGGGTTCTGCGTGGACATGAAACTGGGCTGGGAGACAAGAATTAAGAGAAGCGGCTTCATCGCCGGACGTTCCAACACCTCCAGATCCTCCAGATCCAAAACATCGTAGATTTTCAACACGAATATCCCAGCCACAAAGGACACGCTGCGGGGATAGCCACGATGAAGGTCGCCGGCAGGCGCAGATCTTTGACTCCCCTTCCCACGACTGCCCGACAAATTAATGCCTGAATCGCTTTGGCAAGAACCGTAAAATATGTCAATACTGCCCCTTGCGTCCACGAAACTAGAGCTCTGTTTCCTGTCTTTTAGGTCCTGTCTAGAATTCTTTCTATTCGCGAAATTTTGGGACAACTTTGAAGGGTTAGAAGAGGACAACAAGGCGGTGTCACTGGTGCTTCTACGCCCGGATTCTTCGCCAAGTGCTAGGTTGGATATTTCTGAGGATACACGATCGTTCTTCGGCACACAGACCTTATCGATGATGCAATTGAGCCGCTGCATTCGAACTATGAGGCAGCTAATCAGGCTGATTTGATGCGTGTTTAACGAAGAAACAAAGTCCGTCACGCAATTGTACTCCACACTTTGGCCACACACGAGGTAGCGATCGTAGCTTATGGCCGGAGCATAGATCATGATGAAGTCAAAGTCCTTGAAGATCTCCATGTGATGCAGTTCGGTGGCTTGACTCTGGTTGTTCCACTCGAAGGCGGGGTTGTTGTGCTTGCTGGCCAAGCTCTTCTCGCGCCGATACCTCTGGGTTTGTTTCCAGTTGCCGGTGGACAGGGACACCTTCCTAACACTTAGCTCATACTGGCGATCCTCGACTAAGGCGCCTGGAGTATTTAGCATGTTCAACTCGGCGGCCTTCTGGTAGATATCAGGGCGGATGAGCTGGCGGACCAGGGGATTCTCAAGGCTCGGCGTTAGCTGAATGCTCTCGATCTGTGTAAGAAAAATATTTATAAATAAATTAAATTTGAGAAGAAATTAGGCATTCACTACATATCACACGCCCGCAACCTACTTCAAAAATTTAGCATCAAATTTTAAATACTTTGGATACCAGGACATGTTGGAATACCAGGAAACGAATTCGCTGACAGCCAAGCCAGAACAGGAACAAAACAACCACTTAAGACTATTGAAAACCTTAACACACAGGACATAACATAACATAACATAACAATAACATAACAATAACATAACACACCGGAACATTTTTAGGAAAAAAATTATTACTTAGTCAATTTTCAACGTATTTTCATATAATTTGAATTATCGCCATTTTGTATCATTCTAAAATTTCGGTTTTAATTTGATCAAGATCGGACTACTATATTATATAGCTGCCATAGGAATATATATATTAATTAATTTAATTTGATTTTCCACTGTCAACATTTTTCGCTCAACATTTATAATATCTATGAACACGCGAAAGAGAAAGGAACCGCAATCCTTAAATATACCAAATATTAAATACTTACTGCAAGGGTATTTAA
>JAEIHY010020203.1:0-18249 GCA_018904565.1 Drosophila tsacasi | reverse complement strand
ATACTTACTGCAAGGGTATTTAAACTTCGGCTTGCCGAAGTTAGCTTCCTTTCTTGTTAACTTTAAAAGACTGGGGTTCTCACGAATAGATCAAATTCAAATCACACGACTCAGACTTGGACACACACGAATCACACACAAGCACTACCTAGACCAAACCCAACCTACAACCTGCCCGTTCTGCAATGATAGTCTATCTCTGGAGCACTTGATGTCCATCTGTATCCCTCTTAGTAATCAAAGAAGGAACATTCTTAGCAATACCAACCCAATAGAGCTCTTTTCAAATTCCACACCATCAAACATATTAAATATTCTAAAATTTCTCAACATAACAAATCTATACCACCATATATAATGGAGTAAAATTACTATATAAAACAATTAATAACAAGTTAACAACAATAAATGTGCAAACCCTGAGCTGAAGGCCTCTGCAGCTAGCTCTTAATTTTAATTATTTGTTAGCTCTATGTAAATAAAAAAATAAATAAGGCTTTTATGTTGGAGTCTTATCGGTAATATAAACTGTGCTTACCCTGAGCAATAACACACTGCAGCTCTTCCTGCCGGTCGATAAGGGAAGGTAAACGTAGATGCCCTTGCTGTTCAGGTGCACCATGGGCAGGTCCTGCACCGTGGTAATCTCGCTGGGAGCGGATGGCGGACAAGAAGAATACTCCGGCTGTTCGGGGCTGGGACTCGTCATTATCTGGAGGACCTCACACAGGGGTATCATAAACTCGGTTATCTGATCCAAATCCAACACCATCTCGATGGGCTGCACGTCGATGAGCACCTCAGAGATGGTGTGCTGCTTGTTGCGGGGATTCCTTGCTCCAATCTTCGCGTACAGATCCTGCAGGCTGACTGTGGTGACCACCACACTAAGCAGGGGCAAGTTCGTGCCCCCGTCCCCCAGCATTTTGATGTGAAAGTCCTCAACCCTCTCCCACTCCCGAGTCTGCCTCTCCTCGTAATAGTTGAGGCCGAAGTTTTCCACTTTGGTGGTGATCTTGGTGAAGTCGCTGTGTCTGTCGACATTGAGGAGAAGATCCTCCAGGCTGACGGCGATTTTGCTGTGCTTGGCATTGACGGAGTTCTCCATTTCCAAGCAGATTCTAGGTATCGTCCACTGGCAGAATATTACAAGCGAGATTTTGGGCGCTGCAACGAAATAATATTAATATTTTCCCTTTTCGAAGTAAGCAACTTTTTCCAACCAGCTTCTCGTTTTGGCGCCTCAAAGTTGGGATCGAGCTCCAGGAACTCCCTAATCACCGAATAGTTCTGCGAACTGCCGGTATAAACCTCAAGCCTGGGCTTGGTCTCGCCGGATTTACACTTTGCGGGAACAGGTTCATCCGGATAAAGGAAGCAGTGCGCCTTGGAAAGGATCTGACAGTGCTCGTGCAACAGTTTTAGCCGCTGGGCGAATATATTAATGGCCGACATGTCCACATGCACATTTATGGAGTACGTGCTTTGCTCAGACGACTCCGCGCCTGACTTGCTTCTTGTCTCCTGGCTGCTTCTTTCTTCCTGGCTGCCTCTTCCTTCCAGGCTGCCTCTTCTCTCCTGGCTGGCTCTTCCCTCCTGACTGCCTTTTTCTTCCTGGCTGACTCTTCCCTCCTGGCTGACTCTTCCCTCCTGGCTGCCTCTTCCCTCCTGGCTGCCTCTTCCCCCTAGGCTGCCTCTTCCTTCCTCTGTTTCGGCTCTCTTATGGGACAGAGCCAGGGTTATGGTGGTCCGAACCGGAGCCACAATCATCTCGGTTACATTCGCCCGGCGGTAGCACACATTGAACTCATTCAGGTCGATGACCCAGTTGAAGAGCTCTGCCTTGGTGGCCACCCAGACTACGGATCTGATATTGCCACGCTGAATGGCGTCGCAATTCCTTGATTTTACCCTAACAGTGGGCAGGCGGATCGAGGTGAGCTCAACTTCCGCTTCTGTTGGCTTCGTTCGCACCACCGTCTCGCAAACGTTCACCTGGGCCTGGGCGATCTCAACCAGCACCACCAGATTACTCAGCCTATTTACCAGCTGCGTGGGATCAAAGGTGGTTTCCTTGGGCTTATTGCTGCTCTTCACGAGGTTTATGGGCTCCGTCTGGGTGTGTTTCTCATCGCGTTCGGAGCTCAGATGGACGGTCTCCTCGGGCACAGAGATCTTGCGACTGTTGTTCCGGCTGACGCGACGCGGCTGAAGATCGTTCATCGCGGAAATGGTGGAATAGTTGGAGAGGGATGGCGCGACAGCTGGTTCCGACAGGCTAACCGTCTCGACCGAGGTATCTGCATCTAAGAACGGTTTTATTCAAGTATATATTCATTCAAGATCTGGAAGAGGTCCTTACCGTTTTCCTTTGCCTTCTGCTTGCCGCTATGATGCGCAAAGTTGAGAAACTGCAGCAGGTAAGTATCGGTGGAGATGGAAAATGCTTCCATCCAGAGACACACCACAGTGCCGGGCGACTTCTCCTTCTTCGGCTCCTCCTGACTGGCTTCTTCCAGGGGGAACTGCAGCTGCATCTCCAGCCACTTGTTGTTGGCATTCGTCGAGGTGGACAGCACACCGTTCCGCGCATTCATCTTGTTGTGAACGACGTCCGCCTGGATGCCTTGCAGCGAAGCAACGGCAGCCAAGTGTGAGTTGTACTTGTGGCAGCTTAGGCTAAGCTTGGTGCACACAGTTTGCAGCTTAATCACATCGGAATGGACATTGGCATGGGAGACTAAATGGGCCAGGTAACAGAGCTCCGAGGCGTCGAAGCTCGAGATAAGCGGAACTAGGCGCTTGGCAAGGATAAACTCGCGCTTAGAGAACTCCAAGGCCATTATCTCCGACTTGAGTTCCGCCTTCTCCAGCGCCGCCGCTTCGTTCTGCCGCCAGAGATGAGGGAGCAGCAGGCGGTTCCAGGTCACCTGCATGCGTGGAATGCTCAGGAGCTTGGTCTGCCCGCCGTCCGAGGTGGTGTTCAGCATCATCAGCATCACATTCTTGAGGCCGAAGCTGTAGCAGTTGTAGCAGGCGTTGACCACCTCCCGCGGCTTGTCCTGCAGCTGAGCGATGAGCTGGACAAGGCGCTGGGGATTCGCTGGACCGCACACGGTGCCGTCCAGCAGGGAGATCCTCAGCTGCAGATACGGCAAAAGGGACTGCTTCACCGTGGTCGTCAGTTGGTGCTGGTTACTTGCCGATGTCTCCTGCTGCTGTTGGCGCGGATACAACTGAACAACGATGTTGCGCAGCTCGATCTTGTAGTTGCAAGTGGGTGCAAGGGCCACCAGATACTCCAGGTCCGGCACGGTCATGCCGCCGTGCTCACGAGCCTCAAGAGCCCTCACCTCGCTCACAGTTTCTGAATGATATCCCGAGTAATCGTAAGGACGAATTAAATCGGTAATTACATTCTTAACCTGCGCAAGAGACTGGGAAAAGTGGAAGGTGATGCCGGCGGACAGCAGGCGGTATTGAATCCGGAGTCCCGAGTCCCGCAGTTGGCTCTCTGACGCCGAGTGGCTGGGCTGATTCGTCTTGGGAGGCACCCGGTACTCGACAATGTCGAAGGCCAGCACGGGACTGCGGAACAGCATATATTCGTCCGTGTTCCGAGCGGTGTAGTCCTCGTAGTTGTAGCTGCACCACGTCCGGTCGGAGAACATGTAGTGCTCGTCGAACAGGCTCTTGTCGATAAACGAACGCTCGTCCATGAACTGCGGGAAGAAAGAAGGTACTTCTCTCTTGTGGCAATGCAAACACCTTCCTACTTACCGACTCCGTATTGATCAGGTTGCGATCGACGAGCTCCTCGCTTCGGTACACTCCCAGTGGCTCCATGCACATGCTCGACAGCCCCGCCTTGACATTCGTCCAGTCGCACTCCTTCAGCTCCGTCCGCTCGTAATAAAGCCCGCCCAGGCTGATCCGCAGGATGGGGGTGTAGCGTATCCGCGTTATGCCGCCCATGCTGTGGTCGGTGAAGTACTCGGAGTTCTTGAGCTGAAAGTTCAGCTCCTCGGCGTAGATGCCTATGTCGAAGGCGTGGCCGAACCGTTCGTCGCACACGTTAGCTGGCAGCTCAGCCTCAAAGCTGGGCAGCATGTTCCAGGCCCGCCAAAGCAAACTCTGGCCCGAGGGCTCGGCGTTCTGCTGTGCCGCGTGGCCCTCGGTGGTTTCCTCTGTCTGGTCGTCTGGACTCGGCGGTTCCTCCTCGGACGCGACCGGTTTTAGTTCAAGAAGCAGCTTCACCAGCCTCATTACCATTGGGAATTGCAGGGAGGACACATTGATGTCCAACGCCTTGGTGAACACAGCCACGCGTGTGGTGCTCGAGATGCTCGCCCTGTTGGCGTTGTATTTGCGCAGCACGCGACACTCCAGGCTGCAGCGATAGAGCACCGGCTCCTGGCACACCTCAATCCGGCCGGCGGTGTTACGTTTGTCCAGACAAATCGTCAAATCGGATATTTGCAGCAACTTCCGCATGACCACATTTACGGGATGCACGTCCACCATGGTGGCCTTCCAGTCCTCGCCGGCGGAGGTGAAGTTCAGGCACTGCACGTTCATGGAGACCACGATGTCGTCCTCGACGTACTTCAGTATGATGTTGTGGCACTGCAGCGTGATGTTGTTAATGATCTTGTTCACCACGCTGGAGTTGGTGGGTGGGCCGGAGCTCTTGGGCTGCTGGTCCGCCGACTCGGCCGTTGCTCGCTTCGATTTGCGGCGCTGCTCCTTCTGGAGCGAGGCACGGCGCTGCTTGCTCTCGCTGTCCGGCAGCTTGGCCACGAACTCGATCGTGTTGATGACGATCTTCACCGGCTCGGACATCAGCTTTGTCCACGGCACCTGTATGCTCAGCTCGTGGATGTGGCCGGAGACCAGCTCCACGGGCAGATTGAGCTCCTCCTCGAGCACCTCCAGCCGCAGGTCCAAATTCTGGAAGGCGACCTCGCCCTCCCACAGCGACACCTGGGCATCCTCGTCGCGAAAATTCTTCACATACTTGGCCACGTAGTTCAGCAGAATCGGCGTGATGTAGGACTCCAGTTTGAACATGGCTCCAACCGTTGAGGATCGCTCCTTACCCGTCGACTACCTGGCTATTTGCTGCTGACTCACGTGGAACTCTTCGCTTGCGTTGCCTGTGATTTACTTGAATTTCATGCTGTGGATTTAGTTTCGATTTGATGCCGAAAAAAAAGGAAAATAAACAATTTTTGATTGTTTACGTTTTGGGCACAATCGCAGCGCTTTCCAACACTTTGTGCCGGGCGAAAACCTTTTGCAGCACTCTGAGCCGTTGCAGTGTGTTGGAAAAGGCTGCGAATGGTTTCTGACGGTGTTTGAAAACATTGCTTTGCTCAGCTGTTCTTGCCACACACAGCTGTTCAATTTTGTTGACGTGCAGCAACTGGCGGATTCTTAAAATTTCAACAAAATGCCGCAAATTACAGAGAATAATCAGAATTTTGGTAATCTAAATATACCTATCAACCCTGAATCAATTATAAATATAAATATCCCCACTTAGATGTCGTCAAATACTTCCTGCAGCTACTGGAGGAGGACAAGGACCTGTCTTCTGGCATTGCGGCTATTAGGACACTGCTAATGATCCTGGAAAAGAAACAGTGTATGTTTGTGTTTATTATTATAATTATTTCCAATTACATGCATCCTTTGTGTCATCTTTCCCAGTTGGCACCATTCACATCCTACACACAACCATGCGGGAAGCGGTAGCCGCCATGCGGAACACGGATTTGTCCATTGCCGCAATCGTGTCCGCCGGAGAGCTTTTTTGCCGGTTTATTACGCTCAGCTTGGACGACAAGCACATGGAGGAGTGTCGCCAGATCATGTTGAATCGCGGCAAGATCTTTCTTACCAAGCTGCTTAACTCACGGCAGGTTAGACTCGATAACGAGTGTCCTCCGTGAATTTACTAAATCCTCATTTTAACCCCTTCAAAGGTGATTGCCCACCAGGCTCAGCGGTTCATTAGTGATGGCTGCCGCATATTGACACACTCCCGATCCCGGGTGGTTCTCAAGGCCCTGATTACCGCCTCGCAAAACAAAAAGTCCTTCCATGTATACGTGACACAAGGCGGCACTGGAAATCCCGGGTGAGTAAATTAATTTCGCCCCAAAAATCCAACCAATAACATTTTTCGCATGCAGCGAAGAGATGGTGCGGGAACTGGAAGCAGCTGGCATTGATTGCACTTTGATTCTGGACTCGGCCACCGGCTATGTGATGGAATCAGTGGACTTTGTCATGGTAGGCGCTGAAGCAGTGGTGGAAAGTGGCGGCATTATCAACAGGATTGGCTCCTACACCATGGGCCTGTGCGCCCGCGAGATGAAGAAGCCCTTCTACGTTCTTTCCGAGAGTTTCAAGTTCTCTCGTCTCTATCCACTCAACCAGCGGGATCTGCCAGATGAGTATAAAGTGGGTTTATGGTATTTCTATATTATAAATCTGACTAAAACTGCTCTCATTTAGTACTCCCGGAAGCACCTCAACGATGTCAGCAAAGTGCACCCAATGGTGGACTACACGCCACCCGTCTACATCACACTGCTCTTCACCGATCTGGGAATTCTAACGCCGTCTGCTGTGAGCGACGAGCTGATCAAACTCTACATGTAAACGGACAATAAATCCGTTGAAGTCCTAAACGATGATTGTTTTATTTTACTGCATGAAATGGTTTAATATTAGTATTAGGGGTTCGAAATTTTTGAGTATATACATGTACATAATATAAAGCTAGCTTATGTGGCCCAATTACGCTTAATTTAAAACTGTGTACCGAGAGATGGTGGCTTCGACTTCGTCTTCGGCATCCCAGTCGGAGCCCCAGGGATCGTAGATGTCCATGCTGTAGTGAGAAGTCTCGCTATTGTTGCCATCATCGTTGGTGTAGTCGCTATTGTACTCCTCGAGATCATCCGTGTAGCTGTCACTCCCGCTGTCATCCATGCCGTGATCGTGGACACCCTCGTGGGCATCATCGTCGTCCACATCGTAGGGGTTCTGTTGAAAATATGAACGTATTTACAGAAGGGATGTTATGCAAAAAACTACAGCTAGAGATTCGAGATTCGTGGCTCAGTGATTTCGGATAAATGCACTACAGTGCACGAAAAAGTAACTCCAGCCAGCGTGTGTAAATTAAATTCTTAAGGTTTTCAACTCACAAATTGCCCCGTCTGTATGTTGACCTCGATCTGCAGGCGGATGTCCATAACGAGAAATGCGGTTGTGACCAGAATGGGTATGGTTAGGCGACTTTTCCAGGCCAGGTCCGTAAGAAACAAGAAGACATTGCCGAATACGGAATTCATTGTGATTTTAGTTAGTGTTTAGCTGTAGTCTGATGCTCCTCCTCCTCCTCTTCCGAACGCTGCAGTGCGTCGTGGTCAACAATATACACGGTTTCCCCAACGTTCACAGCCTGGACGGGCAGCAAGTGGCGATGAAGACGACCGCTCTCAATGGGTGTGTCAAGCTCAAGGAACTGCTCGAATATGGAAATTGGCACTCCTTCGGATTCCAGTAATCCCCGCATACAATCCTGTCGCTTTTCCCGAAGGTTGTCCAGCAGTTTGTTACCCTTTTGTACGCGGGCCAGCTTCCGTTCTGAAAAATAACAATATTCTTTATGGGACGGATCTTGGCCACCATAAAGTTCATCCCACCTAATAGCTTTAAGTAGTCGCTGGAGTCTGGTAAAGGTTCATGTCCTGTGGAGCTCTCCGCGTCCTTTGCGGGCGTGAAGTTGTCCTCGAAACTGTCGGTTTTATCAGTGGGTTCCGTGCTTGCTTCCTTATTTTCTGGATTTATTACGTGCCAAGGGTCGGCATTGCCAAGTGACATGTTTTAAATATCACAAGAATATCTAAAAATCCAAATATTTCCTGCTGCTATGAAAAATTGTGTTGAGAATTGAGAAGCTGGTTTTGAGGTGAGCGCGTGACAAGGCATGCGCACGACATATGTTGTAGGGAATAAATATTAAGTTTACTATTTCGTAGATAGTATTTATAAATATTTATAGAAAAAACATTTTATTTTACACTTTTTTAAAACTATTTAACAACTATTTAGTTACTGGTAAAATAAATTATAATAATAAAAATTACATATTTAAATTCTAGGCCATAGCTCACCTTTAAATCGTATTAATGTGACCATTTCGCCATCAGTGTGCCGTTATTTCGCATTCGACTTACGGTCATACCATACCGTTCCGAAAACAACGTCACCATGGACGTGTCGGCTCTTTCTGGGCCAAATTTTAGTCCTGCAGACTGGATAAACGCTAACTACAAGAAGTTCGTGGAGGAAAACGGACGCGACGACAGTGATGCAGCCTCGTCCTTCATCCGGAGCTACGTGGCCAAGCTGCAGCTGTACATATTCAACGTGAGCTCTGGCGTACTTCGACCAAAGGTGTTTATGATAAAAAGATCCTGAATTGACAGGTTAACAATGCCGTAGAGGAGTCCAGCCGCCAGGTGGTGGCCAGCATGCCGCGGATCGCGAAAGAGTCCGTCGCCCTGCAAGGAGAGGTTCGCCGTCTGCAGGAGAAGATGAGTGCCATGCGACTGGAGGTGGCGGCAGTGCAAAGCGAGACTGGAGAGTGTATGGCCACCTTGGAACGGTTGAATACTAAGAGTCAGCGCCTGCAGGTGGCCAAGGAATCGCTTCAGGAGTCAGATGGATGGGGGAACCTGCTGGCAGAGCTGGAGGACGGATTTGAGCGCAATGATCTAAAGGTATTTAATCTCACTCCCTTAGAACGAACCCTTGTATTAACCACTGCTTCACAGGGCGTTTGCGACAAGCTGATGGCCCTGCAAAAGTCCCTGGTTGCGCAGGAACAGTTGCCAGGACATTCCGAGCGCCTCACCCAAGTGGAGGACTTTAAGAATCGGCTAGAGGCATTGGCATCGCCCAGCGTGGTGCAATGCTTTTCCGAGAACAACTTAGAGCAAGCCCAGCACTACGTCCAGATCTTCACAGGCATCCAGCGATTGCCGCAACTCCAGCAATACTATCGAGCCGTCCAGAAGAATTTCTGGCAGCAGCAGTGGAAGCAGACTCTGGAGCTTCAGGGAACGGAAACGCAACCACAGCACCAGCAGTTCCTCACGTTGTACTACGATCAGTTGCTGGAGCACTGTCAGCGTCAGGTGAAGTGGTGCACAAACCTTTTCGGCGAGGGGTGCATGCAGCCATTTCTGGTGATCGCTGAGCTGCTGCCAGCACTGCAACCAACTCGGGATGCGCATATTCTGCAGCTTTTAAAGACTTCCAATGAGAGATTGGAGATGCTGGCCCTGTTCGCCCAAGTGAATCATAGCTTCGTGGTGCACTTGAACTCCTTGCTGGAACAATCGCACATTACCTTGCCCGAGGAGTTGCACCGTCTGCTGGGTGAGGCGGTGTTCGAGTATTTCCACAAGTTCATTCAGCAATATCCGCGACTGGAGGAGACGCAGCTATCGACGCAGGTGGATCGACTGTCCTCTAACCAGGCAACTCCCAGTGATGGCGTTCGTCACCTGGAAGAGAGCACCAGGAAGCTCTACGAGTGGCTGAAGGAGGCCTGCGGGCGCTGTGCCTCCATTACCAGTGATCTGGCCCTGTGCAAACTCATAACCCTGTTGAATGGCATCTTCAAGCGGCAGTTGGAGAGCTTCGGTCGCATCCAGCGGCAGATTGGACTGAGTTTGGGATCCAGCAGCTATGCGGCGCAGAGCGAAAACTGGTCGCTGCTGCAGTACACCATGTCGCAGTTGCAGTGCCTGGCCGATTTTCAGCTGCAACTCCATCAATTCGAACAGGACTTGCACACTCGCATGGCTACTCTAGCCAGTCGGCTGGCCAAGCCGTCCAGTCGAGGACCTATCACCATTTTCCAGACCTGCGATCATGCAGCTCGCACTCAGCTGCTAAACAGTATTGCTGACTACCAGCAAAAGAAGTCAGAAGCCACCGACAGCCTAGGAATCTTTCCGCAGATTTACACAACTCTCAAGAGTCATTTTACAGAAACCCACGACATTACGCTCAACATCTTGCTGCAGCCTATCGAAACGCACTTGGCGCACATTCGCCCACCGGTAGAGGAGCACGCGGCGTCGGGGATTGAAATGCCATCGTTCAGCTTTGCTCCGCAAGAGAGTATAACCCAGATTGGCCAGTATCTGCTTACCTTACCGCAGCACCTGGAGCCTCTTTTGTTGTCGCCATCCTCCCTGCTGAAGCAGGCTCTGGAGGTCTGCAACATTAAGTATACGCAGGCCATTCCCTGTGCCGACGTTCTGCTGTCCCTCGTCGTGGAGCAGTGCTGCGTGTTGTATCAGACGCAGATACTGCAAATCAAGTCTCTGCCATCTCCGGCGGCCACGCAGCTTAGTGTGGACATTGAGTACCTTTCCAACGTACTCGAGGAGCTGGGCTTGTCCATTAACTTGCAGCTGTCTCAGATTCTAACACTACTAAAGGCCGCTCCGGATCAGTACTTGACCCTGAGTAGCGGCTGTGAACCGCGTCTGGTCACGGCCATTCGGCAAATGCGCAATATTATATCTACACAGTAGTGGTTATATGTGTATTATTAGATATATTAAAATATTATTCTATTCTAATGTATAAACTGAAACTAATATAAAGCATCATTTGTATTAAATATATATTATGCATGTATGTATATAGCTCTTGAAATCGATGAAAATAAGGTCCACCTTAAGCTCTAACTCGAAGTGGCGGTCTGGTCTACGTAAAAGCATCTTAAATGTTTAAACAAGTGTCCGGAAGCCAGTGGCTCTGGTCAAGTTCAGTGCTGCAACTATTTATCATCTCCACTTTATTCAAAGTGCAATTTAACTCTGAATCGGAATGTATTTCTTCTTTTTTACCATCCGTCGTGCGCATAAAAAATGGCATAACACTAAAATGTCTGCCAAAATCCTTTACATTGCCATGGGAATTCTAACAATCATATTGATGGCTCTTGCTTTAAGTCTGGAGGAAAATAATAAAATAAAAGATGAAGATCCCATTGATGACACGCCGGAAGTAATGCGACGGAAGATCAAAGGGATGATGCTGCACGCTTGGAGAAATTATGAGAGATTCACTTGGGGCACCAATGAATTCCGTCCGATTTCTCGACGCGTTAACTTCGGCAGCGAATTCGGGCACCACAAACTGGGTGCAACCATCATAGAAAGCATGGACACTTTGTATGTGATGGGCCTGGATAAGGAGTTGAACCGGTCACGGGAATGGATCCAGAAATCTTTCACCTTGGATCGTGTCGACCATACTTTGTCCATTTTTGAGCTAACTTCTAGGCTGCTGGGGCCCATGTTAACTATGTACGCCCTAACTGGAGATCAGCTATACAGGGAAAAGGCTATCCACATTGCCGATAAGATACTGCCAGCCTTCCAGACGCCCACGGGCATACCCAAGCGGTTCGTTGTACCAAACGATGACCAATTCCGTAAACGATCTCTTACAGATGTGGCACGTATCTCGGAGTTTGGGGCCCTGCACTTGGAGTTTTTCTATCTCAGCGAAATCACCGGAAATCCAGTCTACAAAGATGCAGTTGACGGCATTCGTCGGTTACTGGCCGATATGAACAAGCCGAATGGCCTGTACCCGAACTCGTTCTGCACGAAATATGGAAGATGGGAGAACTCCAGATGCTCGATAAATCGATTTCATGACTACCTGTTAAAGTCCTGGATGCAGTCGGGAAGAAGTGATACTGAAACTTTGCAGGTTTTCAAAGATGCCATGTTGGCGGTTGTGCAGAATATGGTAGAAATAACGCCGGATGATGTGATCTACATACCGGAGGTTGTACATGGCACACGAACTGATCGGATGAAGCAATCGGATTGTTTTGCGGCTGGCCTTTTCGCCTTGGGAGCAGAGCAAACGCTTATGAAGCACTGGGCGAAGTATGCCCAGATTGGCATTGGCATTGGCGACACCTGCCACGACCTCTATAGGCAGTCACCTACAGGACTGGGTCCGGAGGAGATGGGTTTCTCGACGGAGGCCCGAGAGGAAATAGTATCGCATCAGAGAACCTTTTATACACTACGCCCGGAAATCGTCGAGAGCTATTTGAAACTATGGCGCCTGAGCCGCGACAAAAAGTATCGGGAGTGGGGACGTGATCTCGTCATGGCTTTGGAGAAATACTGTCGAACCCCCTACGGATATGTTGGTATTCAGGATGTCTACAAAGAATCCTCCGGATCAGATGATGTGCAAAGGAGTTACTTCTTGGGCGCGACTCTTAAGTACTTGTTCCTGCTGTTTTCGGACGATGAGGTGATCCCGCTGCAAGAGTGGGTCTTCAATAGTGCGGGTCACTTCTTGCCTATTAAAGGTGTTAATCCAAAATATCGTCTATATAATTCAACTAAAGCCTATTAATTTTTGTTCAGACAACATAAGTGTTTCACATTGTAAAATGAAATAATAAAATAAAAGTTAAATATTTCGAAATAAAGGATTACCCAGTTATCCCATTAACCGGTTTAATTCCAAACTCTTTTCCTTTTCAACATCTATTTTTAATTTTCTTTTAGATTGCTTTAAATGCTGACATGTATAAAAAAAACTAGGGCAATACTAAACCAACGACATACAAAATTACATTCTAATTAGCTGGAAACACACACATTGAGCACACCTAGAAGCACATACATTTATGTAAATAATTTCGCAATAATGGCACATTTTGCACTTGGCCCCGCTAAACCGTTCTCACATCCTGCATCCCCTACAGCTGGCTGTTGGCCAGGTGATTATCGATGACCACCTGGATAATTCGCATGCAATGACGCTGCCTGGCCACCGTGTTGTCCACCAGCTGCTCGATGAACTGGCTGGCCGCGATGTTCGTGTTGGGCGGTATGTCCTGGGTGCAGGATATGTACTTATTGAAGATTTCCGTGTTCAGTGAGGTGGCTAGATACCGCTCGCTTTCGTCCTGCTGCTGCAATTTGTCCAGGACCTGGGCGGAGACCAGCAACTGGCCCTTGGACTTCTGGTAGGTCTGCAGCTCCTGCAGGCTGACATACTCCTCGCTGTTCAGCTTCACGGACCTCTCGCCGTCCACGTCCTTAATCACGCTCTTTGTCATCTGACGAATGTGATACTTGCGCTCGGCCACGAAATTTCCGAGCAGGTATCCTGCGGAATCGGGGACACACACAAGTGGGACTCGTTAGCGACTAAGATCCTGTTTTGACGTCGCCCTATCACTATGCACTCACCTGTTATCAGCATGAAAAAGGCAATCGTTAGCACCAGGGAGGCACAAGTGCGCTTGGAGACGTATTCACGGAATTCGCGGGAGCTGTTGGCCCGCACCGCCGTCTCGTAGCTGAGTACCTGGTGCATCCTGCTCTTGATTTGGGTTCTTTTGGGGATTCGGGGCTTTTATAGGCTCCTGATTGGATGGTTGGTTAGTCTAGTCGCTTATAGACAACCGAATTTCATTTCGAGGGCTGAGATGAAACATTTTGTGTGTGTTCTTGTACTCTGGTTGGTTTGGTGAAGCTGAAATGTTTATAGGATTTAGTTAACATTTTTAAGCTATAAGTTGTTGTATACTTTTTTGCTTTGAGTTTATAATGAAGCTGATATTTTGTATGTATCAAAGCTTAGTGTGGTTTCGCTCTGAGTTTGAGCCTTAACCTAATTTAATCAAAGAGTTTGCTTCGTAAACACTCTCTAATTTGTAGATTATTATTGAAAATAATCGTATATTCTGGTTTAAACTCTTTAAAAAAATATGCAATATCGAGATAAAGAATGGAATATGCGAATCAAATGTTGACTTAAACTGACCACCTAATTAACCTTAGTTTATTATTAAGTTAGTTCAGTTAATTTCTAAATTAAACTCTGCAAAAAACTTTAACTTCTACTCTTCTTACTAACTCCAGGAATTTTCCCATAATATTCATATTTAGATAAAGTATTCAAGTATAAGGTTTTGTAGTATTTTAAACTCTTAAACTTGACTTCCGGAACGTACAGTTCTTTATTTCTTGAAAAACAGTAAAAACTAATTCGCACAATGATGTGGCGGGAGGATGACTTAATAGCCCCACCTTAATCGCTAATCGTGAGTCCTGCCGTTGTTATGGGTGGCGTGCACGGAAAACAAACACTGAGGGGGCACACACAGGACACGGCACAGGTATCCTTTAAAGCGGTTCTTTGAACTCTCAATCACTCGCCGCCGCATAGAATGTGTTGTGTCTCTGGCTTTGTACTTCCAGGATAAGCGGAAGGTGCATTAAATTAATTAATGCCTCCTGCACTTTGTGATTTGCACTGCCTGTAGGAACCCAGTTTTAAGTGGGGATGGATGTTCGTTCAGAGGGAATGACGCGCGCAAACTTGTAATTATATTATTCCGGCTTTCAAGGGGAGACGCGACGCGCTCTAAGGACCTGACAGCCTGGACTCGAGTCGTAAACTGACTCACGGCGCGTCGGGGGTCGGCTTTAATAGCTCTCCGGCCTGTGGTGAGTTTCCCCCAATGAGATTTTCCACAGTGCAATATGCCGTCGAAGTGGTCAAGAAGGAGCTCGGAAATAGCAAACATAGCACAGACCAGTGGAGTCCAGTCCCAATAGATTCCTAATGAGTGGGTGCTTTTAGCCATCCCTCTCGTTTTGTGGCTTTCTCAGAACTCATATCCAGTTTCGCTTTAAGAGCAACTGGACTCTGCTGCATTCTAGTACATAGTAGTTTCGAATGTGTACTTCCCTTTTGATTGCCATAATCGTATTTTGTTTTCCGTTGCACTATTTCCTGGGCTACTTCAAGGATATCGCATGACCCTCGATTGCAATTTCTATGTCGAAGAATTTAACTGGGTTCCTGACTTTGATGTAGGAGGTATCATTCTTTTTTGTCGATGTTTCCCTGTTGCATTTGGTGTTTTAAATTTCTTTAAAAACTGACAAACGAATGTGTCTGTAGCTGTATTTATGTGACCAACAAGTATACCAATTCATTCCGTTCTTAATAAATGTTTACTAGTAAAGTTTTTATACCCTTTCAGGCTTTTATAATTTTAGGTAGAAGACTGCAACTTAATAAAGGAATCATTTCCGATCCTACAAATAATGTATATTTTTAACAACAGCCGAATCAATATAGTCATGTCCCCTTGAAGAGAAATTTTTAAATTTGATCAAAATTTTAATAGAGGTTACATCATGAAAATTCTCAACAAAAGATACAAATGTCGACTTCCCGAAGTAAGCTTTCTTTAATAATTTGAAGAATTGTTCTTAGTAATTTAATTATTATATTTCAAATATTTGTAATGTGCAAGTTTTGAAGAAATAATTGACACCCTTATTGTTTAAGGAATGGGTAACTTTACACAACTTTCTCAAGTAGTAGCTATTAAAATATGGTATTATTTATGGTGGATTTCAACCTGACAGCTACTCACGGTTGATTAGATTTAGCTTCTTATATTTGCATTGATAAGGAATGGGCTTGTGGTATATAATCCTATGACAACCATGGGAGTACGTTTAGTCTTCCAAAATGACGGCATACGTGCTCCTATTGGTGGCCTTCCTGGGGGTCTGCAGTGCTTCCATTCTGTCCCGCACGGCTGTCCACCCACGGGATTTGGAAATCCGCCATCGGAGCATCGAGGGTCGCATCACGAACGGAAATGAGGCGATTGAGGGGCAGGTTCCCTACATCGTGGAAGTGAGCCTGAACAGCAACGGCCGCTGGTGGTGGTGCGGTGGCTCTATTATTGGACACACTTGGGTACTCACTGCCGGTCACTGCATTGATGGGTGGGTTTTTGCCATAAAGCAATTAATTTACTAATTTTTAATGCAATTTTCATACTCTTAGTGCCGACGAGGCTTCTCTATACTACGGTGCCATCAACTACAACGAGCCTGCCTTCCGGCACACAGTGGGCAAGGAGAACCTGATCATGTACCCAGAATATCACGGACGCGACGCTGATTTGGCCTTGATCAAGACCCCACATGTGGATTTCTACAGCCTGGTCAACAAGATCGAGCTGCCAAGTCTGGAGGATCGCTACAACTCTTACGAAAAATCCTGGGCTCATGCCTCTGGCTGGGGTGCCATCTACGATGGTAGCAATGTGGTTGAGGATCTGCGATATGTAGATGTTCAGGTGATTTCCGTGTCCCAGTGTCAGGCTTATTACGGAAGTGGAACAGCCACCGACAATGTCATCTGTGTGGAAACTCCCGATGGAAAGTCCACCTGCCAAGGGGATTCCGGTGGTCCTTTGGTCACAAAAGAGGGCGATAAGCTGATCGGAGTTACCTCTTTTGGCTCTAGCTATGGATGCCAGGTGGGAGCTCCGGCTGGGTTCACCCGTGTCACAAAGTATTTGGAATGGATCAAGGAGGAGACTGGCATTTATTATTAAAAGCTTTGTATGGATCATTTAAAGAAATAAATGCAAGAAAAATAAAAATGCGGCCAATTGGTCATTTAAGGAAACCGAGTATTTATCACCCAACTTAGTAATTAAACTAGTCTTGTAGTACCCAATAAAAGATTACAACATCTATGTCCAATTTGTAGACAGAAGCTAAAATGGATAAGTGAGTTTACTAAGAAACCACTTTAAAATGTTTGGTTTCTCTTTGAAGTTAAGTTAATACAAACAACTTATGAAATTGCTCTCAACTCACTCCCTCGAGCACTCAGTTAAGGTATTTGGTAATATAAATTAAACTTATTTATTGATAAGTACTGCGAGTAAGTGCCACATGCCAGATAAGATTTGCCCCTTGTATTTGCATCGATAATATATTCTGTGGGTCTATATAATACTATGGCCACCCTGCGAGTAGTTTCAGTCTCCAGAAATGGCGGGTCTTACACTCTTGATACTTGCCTTCGTGGCTGCTTGCAGTGCCTCCACAATTTCCCACTCCGCTGTGCATCCGCGGGACTTGAATGTAGAAGCGAGGAACATTGAAGGTCGCATCACCAATGGAGTTCTGGCGACCGAGGGACAAATTCCCTATATCGTAGGAGTGAGCCTGAACAGCAATGGCCGCTGGTGGTGGTGTGGCGGCTCAATTATTGGAAACACTTGGGTGCTCACTGCCGGTCACTGCATTGATGGGTAGGTTTCTGACAAACAGTAATTAATTAAATAAATTTGATGCAATTTACATACTCTTAGTGCCGACGAGGCTTCCCTGTACTACGGTGCCATCAACTACAACGAGCCTGCCTTCCGGCACACAGTGGGCAAGGAGAACCTGATCATGTATCCCGAATATCATGGCCTCGACGCTGATTTGGCCTTGATCAAGACCCCGCATGTGGACTTCTACAGCCTGGTGAACAAGATCGAGCTGCCCAGTCTGGAGGATCGGTACAACTCCTATGACAACAACTGGGCCGTCGCCTCCGGCTGGGGTGCCATCTACGACGGAAGTAATGTGGTCGAGGATCTGCGAGTGGTGGATGTTCGCGTGATCTCCGTGTCGGAGTGCCAGGCCTATTACGGAACTGAGACCGCCTCTGAAAACACCATCTGTGTGGATACTCCCAATGGCAAGGCCACCTGCCAGGGAGATTCCGGTGGCCCACTTGTCACCCAAGAGGGTAACAAGCTGATCGGAGTTACCTCGTTTGTCTCCAATTATGGCTGCCAGGTGGGAGCTCCGGCTGGTTTCACCCGTGTGACCAAGTACTTGGAATGGATCAAGGAAGAAACTGGCATTTATTATTAAATAATATATTTATATCACTAAATGAAATATATGAGCTAAAATAAAGCAAAGATAAATATTGTTTTGTATTCAAATAACCTTTATAAAATAAAAGGGGTGGCATACGACTCGTATGAGTAATATTTGTTAAACGAATGTTTGAAACTTAACGTTAATTTTGAGAGTAAGGTCGCAAAATTATTTGTATAGTATATCCTTGCAGGATATTATACTTTTAGTGAGAAGATAAAGCTGTGAAGGAGTAATTTAAACCATTTAAAATAAAGATTCAGCACCAACAGCGTCAATCTAGGTGTTTTTGAGAAAAAAAATTATTTTTGTTTTCAAAATTTCACATCACAAAAATTGTCAATAACACAGGTCTGCAAAAAATGGGTTTTTGTGAGTTGTTGGAAAACGAGATATCATT
>JAEIHY010020202.1:6305-33109 GCA_018904565.1 Drosophila tsacasi | reverse complement strand
ACGTTGTCATCAAAAAGTTGATTTTTGCAATGTATCTCTATCTTTCCGGCCATTGTGCGGAGCAAGAACAATGGAAACAACAAATACATCTCAGGTTGTGTTGTGTGTGTGTATGACGACGACTAATGGATGAGCTTTGCTCTGCTGCTCTCTTTTTGTCGGCCCCACACTCCATCCCAGTTATTCGCGTGCATTTGGCGTTGATGTTGTTGTTGTTGTTATTGTCTTGGTCACTGGCGAAATTCAGTTTCCAAGTGAAACGCAATATTGCAGATACATAGATAGAAATACATACACAGACACTTTGGATACCCTGACTTACTCTTGTTGCTGCCCGGAAGTATAAACTTTCAGATACAGGTACAGATACGGGTGTAGATATGGATTGATCGTAGATATTTATATATTAATTCAAGATCAAACAAGGAAAACGATGCTTAATTTTATAAGATATTTGTAAGACATGCGTAAATAAATCTTTTTAGATAGGGTTATATAAGTTAAGGTTTTATATAAGTTATAAAACTGAATTTTCCATACAAAAGATACATCATTTGTAAAGCAAACATATCTGATCCAAGGTAGTTTCCTGTTTAACCAAGGAACAAGTTACCCAATAACTATAAAACTTCAAATTACTCGTACTCTATAAACTAGAAAAAGAATTAAATTCAAAAACCAATTACTCTCCGAGCAGAGACTTCTGCGATGCGAACTTAGACTATTGCATTTGTTTGATTTGTGCGAATGGAACCCCAACTAAAGTTGGAGCCACCCATGGAGAGGCCACTCCACATCCCATCTGCAGTGAGTTACATATCCAGCCGACTCGCAATTATAACTTTTCCGCTCAGCATTACCAAGTCGGCTGCTCTCAACTACGTACATCATCCTGGAGTAACCCACCATGCCCCATCCCAGCCATCCATCCATCCAATCCATCTTCAATTTTGGCAAGTGAAGACGAACAAACACTATAACCGAATCAATTCCCGAAGTTGTGCTCTGTATGCGTGCCTGCGTCTGTTAGATACATTCTTACAACAGGTAATAGTTTGCTTGGTTGGCCGGTTGCCGGGCACAATTGCTGAAAATAACCCGGCTCAAAGGAACTCCAACCGAAGAGGCGAAGGTAAAAATCAAGAGGAGAGCCAAGGTAAGTGGCTGGTCAATTTTTGTTGCTGCTGCAGTTTTTGCAGCTGCCCAGCAGACGGATAAAGACGATGGATGCTACCTGTGCTGTGGGCAAACAACACAGCGTGTGTTATCCTTCTATGCTCTTACAGCTGTCGCCAAAAGGATAGCTACTTATCTTATAATCTGGTAATTGTGAGTATGGAGTACTATTAAATCGCGGTGTAAGGTCGGGTTGCGACCTTAGTTTTATATTTGATGGTGGAATAGATTTTATAATGTGTGAATTTCGTAATCTATTTATGGAGCCCCTAACATTATATAATTATTATTGTTAAATTATATAAATAAATGTGCATTCATTATTGAAACAGTGCGTTACAAAAATGCCAATTTCTTGGCCACAACTGTGTCTCGAGTGAGTTAGTGCTTTGCCATGCGCTTGCCTCTCTGTCAATAAGCTCCATGTTTTCGTTTTCTTCTCCTTCTCGGCTCCGCTCCTTTGTGCGGTTCATTGTTCCTGATTGAACTGCCTTGGATTAGGAGGAGTTGGCTAAGCGAAATGCGAGATGCCGATATGGCCGGCAGGTATTGTTTGGATTACATGCAACTACCGACAACTGCGTCGCTGGCAGATGCTTTTGTTCGCCTTCAGAAATACACCACTCTTATCCTCCCCGAGAAATCCCACAGTTTGCAACCATTATCGACCATTATACGCTTTTGCTGCAGCTGGAACTCTCTCTATATTTTGCTATTTTTGGCTCGGATTAGCTGCAGGTAATTAGGCGAATCTTTAGCAGCAATTGATTGATCACTGCCAGATCTTGACTGGGCGGAACTAGGGAATTAGGGGTGAAATGCCTAGTTAAATCCTGCCAATATTAACACTCGAAGACAGCACTGTTTGTATCCAAAGTGACCTGAAAAAGAATGCTCGTAAAATCGTTTTCATGCCCGAGTGCCCCCAATCAACACCCCATCGAAATTGTAGCAATAAAACCCAACTCTTTTTCAGAGGGAGTGGCTGGTGTCTGCCGAGTGAAACATCTCCGATTTCCACAATGAAAAGTGACACCGAGTTGACAATAATTGGATTATGAAACAAACTGTTGCTGCCATGGCAATGTCAACTTGAAAGTGAACAATCGAGCGGAGGAACTGGAACTGGAAGCGAACCATTCATGCATATCATCATCGTTTATGGCAGCCACAACAGCCACAGCTCACCCTTGCAATGCCATGCAAATGCCCCTGGGAAAGTGAGTGCTTGTGGGTGTGCCTCTGGGTGCATCACTGCTGGCACGAGTGGCATGAGCCACGAGGTGTGGGAGCCACTATTCACTTTCAAAGTCAGGCCATACACCAACTACGGGTGCCAGTCCTAATCCCCCTACCATTTCCATCCCATTTCCCATCCCGTAATATACAAAGTTTTCTTCGAACATTTTCACACAAAGTTGAGCTCCACTTTTGCTGCTGGCCAGCAGCTGTAAGGTCATTGTATGCCTTCCCCCGACTTGGAACTGGGTCAACTTCCTTGGGGTTCCCCCCCGTTCGTGCCGCTTTCGATTTTGTTGCACTTCGGACACTAACCCTTTCTCTCCTTGCGGCACGCGATCGCAATTAACCGGCATTTAGTAGCTCAGACGCCTCTCAGTGGAGAGCCACCTACAAAACTATGATTCAATGGATACACAGGTAGTAAAAAGGTGAAAATACGATTTAATGAAACTAAACTTCAGCAAGAAGAGCAGGAACCCTTTGGTATAGCCGAAGTATCTGGTAGCCAGTATTCTCGATTGCTTTTGAAATGTACAACATTTTCTATAAATCATAATCTTAATAATAATAACAAAATCGACCTATTTTTCACTGTGCAGAAGCGTTGGCTTCTCATTCCCTGCCAAAACTCGCGGCTGAAAAGCTCCATAACTGCCTTCAACGATCCGGACACTTGTGCAAATGTTTACCGCCGCTGAATTCACAATGAGCCATCCAAGAGAATGGGCCAAACCCGATTCAGAACCAGAACGGGAGCGTGAACGGGGGCCAAAAACGCAGCCGAGAGGCATGAAAATTACCAAGCGTAGCGGAAGGCGAAAAGCAAACTCAAATTCGGTTTTTATTATAATAACTGGAGGCAAAAGCGATGCTCAAACATGCATACAACACATGTAGCTGAGCGTATCTACCATATACCGTGTGTTTCGTTATTTTATGACTGTTGGAAATCCATTAATCGAAGTGATACCAGCTGAAATTTGCATATTTATTTGGTTTATATTTCATTAAATTAAATTAAATCAAATGCTTCATTAATAAGCAAAATAATTTTTAAAAAATTAATCCAAATCTAAATAATGAGGAAAATCTATTTTGTAAATTACCTTTGTAGTAAATAGACTGGCAATGTCTTTTTAACAATACTTAAAATTATAAAAATCACTGCACTATTGTATTATTTATAGTATTCACCTCTGGGTTTTATGCTAACGTTTTAATGAAGCACAGTGTTAAACGCAAGAAAATTGACCAAGTGAAGAAACGTGGCTGGAAAAATTAACCGAATGCAATTAACTTAGCCAAACATTTCTGTCGGGGAAATGAGCATGAGCAGTCAGCCCCTAACTTGAACATTCAAAGACCATTAACCCATTAAGCAACCATGGTTTGAAGAATCTCCCCCTGCTTCTCCTCCGCGTCTGCTAATGCGAATGTCAAGTGGCATTGTAGTATGCAGAAGGCACACATGAGCGATCCGGATCCCCCCGTTGAAAGTGGATGACATGCAAAATGCATCCGCTGGAGTGCAGTAACCAAAATGCCGGCGGCTTTTCCCCCATTTTCCAGTTAGACAGCTTGACAGGCGGCTCTGAATTTGGTTAATAATGCAACTTGGTTGAGCATTCGGAAGTGCATGTTTCATTGCGTGTCGAAGTTTGTCAAACAGAAATCCCGACGAGCCACAAACACATAGAATATCATCGAGTAGAAATAGGAAAGCGATATATGTAACTTTATCTGCTTTCTGGTGTTCAATTGTGAAATTCCAAACGGAAAGGGAAATCTGAAAGTTGAAATCTGCTAATATCACTTGACAGTCAGATTATGATTGTCAGCATATAATAAGAATTCTTCTTTGTTTAAATGTCCTGTGCATAAATTTGCATTATTTTGCATCAATTTACTTATTGTTTTAAAAGAGCTCAGGATATTAAATATTTATATGGGATTTGTTTCTTTTTGGACTATCTTAGCAGGATAACCCATCAAATCGGAATTTAGTCCATAAAATTCCATATTCGATAAACAAATAATACATCATTTCCACTATTCTCTCTCCATCAAACTCCTCACTCTTTTTCTCTAATGTAGAGAACTTCTGCGGTTTTGATTGCAACGTTGCCAGACTTCAAAAAGGAGAGCAGCACAAGCAAATGTCGAAAATTAATTATGGCTCCCCCCACACACATACAATAACATACAGAACACGAAAAAGAAAAACAAAAATCAAGAGCGGAGCAATAACAACAACTGCGGAATGGAGGAGAGAAATAAACAACATCCAACATATGCAGAAAGGCAGACAGGACGACGACGACAAGAGGAAGTCGTGAAGTGGAGACTGGGAAGCGGAGATGGAGAGGAAACGGCGACGGAGAATATGCGGTGATGGATCCCAGCAGAAGGTTCAAAAGTTGGGAGTCTGCGCGGCAGCCGCAAAAAAACCTGTACACAAATTATCTATAATAAAAATGCAAAACTTTCCATACACACGCATACATTGATACAAAAAAACAACATGTATGCATTGAAAAAAGGGTTGAAGAAGCGACATGTCGAAAATCAAAAACTCTCGACTCTCCGGAGAGCCAAAAAACAGGAACAACAACAAGAACAGCTAGTGCAGCAATAACAAGTGGAGAAACAAACGGGATAAATGACAGATGAAACGCACGCGGAGAGCGAGTATACGTAAATGTGTGTGTGTGTGTGTGTGGGTTTGAGTGTTGGTCCTGCGAGCAAAGGTGAGCAGCAGCGAGTAATATTAATCCTCTGGTGCCGGTCTGGAATCGGGATTCGAAGTGGGTTTGGGCAAGGGTTTGCTTTGTTCGTTGGCTTGCTTGCAGATCAAACCGGAATATAACCCCTAATGAAAACAGCACAACACCGAAACAACAACAAATGTTACCGAATCGATTAAATGTGTGTGCGTGAGAGCATCAACCCACGGACACACACATACATTTCAAATCACAGCGACGGCTACAAAATTAGAATATCTACATATTTTAATATTTTCAAAATTAATTTATTCATTCATATACATATTTTTTATAGCAAAATATATTTTTTTTCTTTAAATCACTTTTAAAAAATATATATAATAACCCCTTCTTTGGATTACTATAGTTAACTATCCAGAAATACACAAAGCTTCAAAATTGACATTTCACAAACTTTACTTTAAACAATTTACTAAGAATTCAATTGAAATTATTACATACCTTCTTATTTTGTTACAAATTAATAATCCTCCGATTTGTATTTCCAGTTTTGAAATACTCCCAATTGTATCTAATTGAGTTGCCATCGGTGTTGGGTGCATGTCTAACTGGCGGATAGCAGCCGCATATCCGTTGACGCCATATTAGACATTCGGGCGGCGAAAATAATTTATGCCCAGCTTGCGTCTGACCCCCCTTTATCCCGCAGCGACTCAATAGCCACGATTCACTACCAACAATTTACAAATGGCCATTGCCACAACTGAAAGGGCGAATTCCGGACTTAGATGATGCATGGACAGCATCGGAAATTGGTCGATTAGGTGGGGTAAATATTGCGAGTCTAGTGTAAAGGACATGAAGCCTTAGACTTCCTGAGGAGTTAATGCGATTCGACCTATAAATGGTATTGCCTACTATTCGGCACTAGTGAACAACTATTTCATGATTTAAGTCATACAACATCATGAATATTTAATGAAAATTAAATTGTCTAAATTAACAGAAACATATTTCAATCAATATTGTATTTTGTCCTTATAAACACTGTTTCTATTCATATTAGATTGCCTACTTTTTTGCGTCGATGTTCGGTTGAAAGGTTTTCCTTTTTTCCCTCGGGAAATTGACTCCGACACGAGTCTTCTGCTTCAGTTTTCCCATTGTTATTGGCGCTAATTCCGACGTGCTCCCAAAAACAATTTCCTGAGAGCGCACTCGCGATTGTCGTCGGCATCGTGGTCGTCGTTTTCCACATCGTCTTTTGGCCACTTCGACTCGCCCCGATTTTTTAATAGATAGATACACATCGCAGCCAGCGGCGCGATTAACCCCCAAAAAGAAGTGTCAACTTTTAACTCAACCGCCAAGTGGCCAACCCCAAGGATTGGTGTCATTGTGAAATAATTTGATTATTTCAGTTTTTGCAATAAAAAGGTTTTTCTTATAGGCATTGTTTTAAGTTTATTACACTTATTCTTTAAAATTAATATTTTAAATGATATTTCCAAGTATAAATGTAAACTCTGCATCTTTAATTTTTTCCTTTAAACTATAAACTATAAACTGTATTTTGATTATTATTTTGACAGTTGCTTTGGCTAATAAACCAGAATTCGATCTAACAAGTATTTGGCAAAAACAACCAGTGTGATTATCTTTAAAAATAAAGTGTCACGACTTATAGCAAACTCCACAAAAGGTTGTAAAAACCACAAGGATCCTTGTGCAATTTGCTGGACCAGACGCAGGTCGCTAGATGAGAAAAGTTCGCAAGCTTTTTCCAGAAATCAAAGCAATTTCATTAGAGAAAAGCGGAAAAACAGAGAGTGAGAGTAAAGCGATAGCGGGTCGGGGAAGTTAATAGCCCGATGCGTTGCTTTGGCAACTTTTGCCAACTTTTTGCTGTCCCTTTGTGTGCCAAGATTAATGATGTGCCTCGAGGATGACTATGCTGCGTGAATGCTTGGGTTTTTCACTGTGAGGAGGAGGAGTCGGTTTGTGGACCCGTCTATATGCTAATCAAATTTTCATTTGCCAACATTGTTCTTGGCCTTGCTTAAAACTCGTAAATCATTATACCAAAGCGAAAAAAGCCAAGAGCAATTAGGCGCATGGAGCAACAAATGCACTGATAACAACAGCGTGGGTCCAGAGAGAAATTGCTGGAATATTTCCGAAAGCCAGAGAGTTCGACAATACGCGGGAGAGAACAGTGGGAAAACTCTCTTTGTGGCACCCACATGCTCTCCCAACTCTCTCTGTTGATGATAAGCCAATTTAATTTAGAAACGAATGTAATGCCGGGCACGAGGAATACGTTCTAGCAAAGCTCTAAAAAACACGAACATTAGCACTTATAAGCAAGCGTATAAATCGCTGTTTCTATAATATGTAACTCCGTATGAGTCATTTTGAAAAGGTACGCATCAGTATTACTAATAACTTGGTTAGATGAGATAATGAGATTGACAGGAACATTGTGAAATGACTGATTGTAGGCTTTCTTGTTTATACTTGGAATAATATTACATTTTATTGAATAATTTAATGCTGTCTAAAAATAATATTATTATTAGAAAAAGAGAAATATTTGTCTTATAATTGATTCTAAAATATTTTATTTGTGCTGCATTATTTAACATTTAACACGTAGCACTGTACCCCAACAAGTTATGGCTTATCAGTTGGTTAATCCCATATACTTACGACATTTTAGACAGAACAAATTTCTATACAATCTGAATAAAGACCTTGATAAGGTTTCATTTATTTATTGATTAATAAATAATGCTCGCCCCGCAATGTCAGCAAAATACAATTAAACAACGTGAAAATTTAAATAGCAACGATTCCTAATGGCACCTAATGGTCCGGAAAATCGATTTCAACTCAAAAAAGAATTTAATGACGTTTTGTCACGCTTCCACGCGAAGTAAAGCGCGAAAATCGAAGCAATAACAACAAATCGAATCAGATTGTCTGCAACGCCTACAAAATGTATTTTGAGGTGCTTCTGCTTTTGGCTTTCTAAATGGAATTTAATCGGAAATTTCACAACAAGTCAGGAAATAATAATGGTAGTCAATCAACTAGTAGGTGGTATACATTTTTTCAGTGTAAACACAGGCAACACCAACCGTCATATCGCATGTAAACAGTGAGCATATCGATAACATTCTCTGTTCTGGCTGGAAATAAGGTCAGCGTAGATTAGAAATTGCAGCGAGGGAAGCAGAATTGTCAAGAAAAACTTCAGGAACCGCGAGTTAAAAGAGTTTAGTTTTTGTTATATTTTACGTTATATTCGTTTTTTGTTTTATTTCTTGATTTGCTTTATTGAATTCACTCTAAGCTATAAAATTATATATTTTTGAATATTTATTGCCTTCTGATAGGTTGTTTATTAATTTATTGGTAATTCTGCTATACTAAAGTTTTTTTTGCCGAAACTATAAAATACTTTATAGTTTTTGAACTCGCATTAACGAATTAGTCAAACATTAAATTATTATATGCGTCTGTTGAGCATTTTTGCATCGTTAAAGTTATTTGATATTATCTTGTTATTTGAAACTGGCACAAAATACTGGTGTGATTAATTTAAGTGGAAACGGAAGTCATGTTCGGGTATCATAGGTCATAATCTAGTTAGAACAAGTGACATAAACCGGTTATCAGCGGGTGCACTTCGTCCATCAGGCCGAATTTTACACCCTAATTACCTGCGTCTACGCGAACTCGTTCAAAACTCGCCAGCTTGATTGTTATTTCGGGCAATAGCCGGCAATTGTTGGCAAATGGCTGTGTTGTGATCGCAGTTGCATTAGAATATATGGGCGGGATTGTCGCTAGCCACGCTTATTCATTCAATTTGCTGGCACGTTTTGCATTACACGCGGCAACCCTGACCTACAAAGCGGCGTATAATAAAAAAAAAATCAAGCAAACTGCAGCCTGTTTATGTTGTTTCTGCTGTTGGCCGGCGCTTGAGCAGAGTTTACATTGAATGTTATAAATAAATTAAAGGAACGCATACACAGGTGGGTGTGGGTATGTGCTCGCTAGGTGTGTGTGGGTATGTTTGTGCATGAGGCCGGTCTGTCTCAGTTCCCAAGCGATGCACGACTAGCATTCAACGCTAATTGCCGTTGATAAGTGGACAGCATTCCTCAACGCAAAGCTAGCTAAGCCTATTATTATCTACTTAACATTGCAGCGTAGATTCCGGTTCAAGGGTTCTTATTGTTGAGAAAAAATAAAAATAAAAAAAAACAAAAAAAAAAATTTCACGTGCCGCTCAAACAAAAATGACGGTTTCGAGGGTAAATTAAATAAGTATCTCGGTTAACTATAATTTGTAAGCGTGCATAATGTGTACTACATACATATATATTCAGAATATAGGCATTTTAAAAGGGCATTATTCAATAGTTTTTAAACAAATATTAGGTTTGAATATTGGCCAGAAGAAATTAATCTTTGCCCTTGCGAAGAGACAAACAACAAAACGAACCTAAAGTTGGTGAATTTTTGGTCTTTATGGTTATTGGCTGCTTTCTTTCTCAAAAACACACACACACACCGGCACAGAGTTATATGAGCCACATTTACATCTGCTTAAGACAGTGACAGATACTTTCTCTTTTCCCCGCCGAGTGTTGAAACTCTGGCTAAAAATAGAATGGCGGGCGAGCGAGCAAGAAAGAAAAAGAGGTGTCTTTTCCATTCATATCTTCTGAATTTTTCTGTCGCTTTTTTTTCAACTGTTAGCTACATATTTCGAAATACAATTAATTATACAGCTAGTTTGTCATGCCGAAGAATTGTTGGAAGATGTTTACAAAGTTCAAGTGTTTGGGAGCAGCTGCGCAGCCAGCGTTTAGAGAGAGAGCACGTTTATTTTTAGAGCAGCGAGAAGAGCGGGCCAAAACAACGAGAAGAGCCGAGGAGAACATGCGCGTAAAGTGCAGCATCTCATCTCGCTCTTGCAGGCTCTCCCTCTCAGTGCCTGCCGCCGATGCAAACTAAGCATTATTACGAGTGTTTTTTCTCCCATTCGTTTTCACATTTCCCCCAATTTTACCCATTTTCTCACCTGGTCGATCCAATGACTGTCTGCGACTCATTGGCAAAAGATTTTTGCTCCTTGTCGGGTTGTTGTGTTTTTGTGGGGGTTAGAGAAGCAAATTAAACTAAATTTGATTGCTTCATTGGTTGTTATTTGTTGATGGTTGTTTTGTTGCATTTGTTGTTGCTGTTGGCAGTTCCTTTTGCTGTTGCTATTGCTATTGCTTTTATTTCCTTTTGTCGCGCTGCTTCTTACTCAATTCTATACACTCAACACACAAACACTCGGACATTTTTTCGAATTTCGTTTCACACGCGACTGTTGACTTTCTTTTTGCCCTCTTTCTCTCTCTCTCTTTGGCAGGAGAGGAGAACGCGACAGATGTTGGCACTGCTCTTTAACGTTGTTGATGTTGCTGCTGTTGTTGTTGTCGCTGCTGCTTTGGGGATATTTGAGGTGTTGCTACTTCTATTGCAATTTGTGCCGTGTTGTGGTGTTTTGTTTGTTGCTGCTTCCTCTTCTTCGCTGGCGTGTTGTTTTTAAAAATGCTTCAATTTTGACAACAACTTGCAGCGCAGCCACACACACCTACACACTAAACTGGCAAGCACACCGACCACACACACGCACACACTCACTCACACTCTCACGCTCGCGCGTCACGTCAATGAACGCAGCAGCAGCAGCACGTAGTTGTTGTTGTTGTGGTCACTGAATCTCGCTTTTTACGCACATGATGCTGGGGAATCGGAGCACTGGATCGGCGACTGATCATCTGAATTTTGTTTATTTACATTTCAGCACGGTTTTTGTGTATTTTCCGCGATTATTGCGATTATTATTCGTTACGCACGGCCGTACAACGAGCGCCGCCGCCGACAAACAAAGGGAAAATGGTGAATGTGAAAAATGTGAAACTAGGGTTGACACACATCTGCAGAGATTTAAAATATATCGATATTTCTCTGTTCATCGCTGCCGGTTTCGAGTGAGATTTTTGTGATATTTCTTTATTTTTTATTACAATATATGATATAATACGGAAACGACTTCAGTTTGCTTAAATTGGAACTTGAGTTTTTTGAAATTACATAATATATTGTAATCTTATAGAATCATATACACAAAAGTAATTAATTTGAAATTAAATGTATTTTTCATATAAAATAAATTAAATCATTTGTTTATCACAGCTAATGTAATTAATGGTGATATTTTGAAATACGTAAGAACGAGCGAACTTGAAATTCGCAAAACACCTGACAACCCTGTTGAAATACGAATCATTTGCTCAAAGCAGACATTAGGTCGGGACGTGTGTGCGAGCGAGATGGCTATGGGCGATGGGGCGCTCGCAGTACTGCTATCGCACTCGCTCACGAAGAGGTAGAGAAGAAAAAAACCAAAACGAAATGGGAAACAGGCGAATTTCACAAAACATTTGACAAAATCAGGTGGCAATTACACTTTAAACGGATTCAGTTGGCCATCAGAGATCGGACTACTAGCCGACTTTCCCGTTGTCAAACGCGTGCTGCTTCTACAGCATTCCGCAGATTTCCCGCACTTTTGCCTACACTCCGGAGTTTTTTTTCTCCCCCAAATTGTTTTTCATCGATTCTGCCGTCTATCGATATATTGATAGCGATAACGAACGCCTATCGCACGAATTTTCCCGCTGCCTCCAATACGATACCCAACTATCGTCCATCGCTGCTTTAATTACAAAAAAATAAATATAAATGAAGTGAAGCGGACGCAGCAACAAAAACAAAGAGATTGCTACGAACAAAATGCTACGGGTAAGTGACCTGCCCGGCGGGTGGAACAAACTCTCGGCCAGCGTACATTATATGTAAACTTCCTGGGCAGGCAATCGGGAAACGGGACAGGGATATCTTTGAAGAGGTTTGGCCGGACAAGCGGAGGATCGTGCTGAAGCTGCTGCGACAGGACACTGTGTCGCAGCGCGAGTGGCAGGATTTGTTCTTCGGCGTGCACTTTGTATGCCTGTGGGACGAGAAGGGCGCCGCCAAGATCTACGACTGCCTGCAGCAGGACATCGTCGAGTTCATCGTCCAGGCCCAGAGCCAGGTGCAGGCTCAGCGCGGTGAGCAGGCCCTGCTGGCCACCTACATTGTGGAATGGCGCAAGTTCTTCACACAGTCAAACTACCTGCCGCTGCCCTTTCGCCAGCTGGAGCAGTCGCCGCAGGTGAAGCCCTCAAGCTCCTCCTCCGCCGCGTCGACTTCGGGAGCGAGCACTAGTGCCGCGGCCGCCGCCTCCTGCAGTGGTCAGGCGGGCAGTAGTAGCTCCGCGGTCAACAAGACAGGCGCCTCCACTTCGGCGGCTGCCGCCGCCTCCTCTGCTGCCTCAACTTCCGCCGCCGCCGCCGCCTCGACATCGGCTTCAACGAGCTCAGCTGCTGCGGCGGCGGCGGCGCAATCGGGAAGCAGCAGCAGCTCCACCTCGAAGAAGAATCCCACGGAGGACAGTCCAGTTCGCAAGCTAATGCTGGACTCGTGGAACAAGCACATCTTCCACGACATCAAGCACCGCCTGCAGGAGTCGGCCATGAAGATTGTGCACGCAGAGAGGAACGGCGACGCCTATGACGCCCAACTGGTGGTGGGCGTTCGCGAGAGCTATGTGAATCTGTCCTCGAATGCGGAGGACAAGCTTGAGATCTACAGGGAGAACTTCGAGATGGCCTACTTGAAGGCTACGGCCGAGTTTTATCGCCTCAAGTCCGCGGAACAGCAGCAGGAGAACGGAGTGCTGGCCTACATGAAGTACGCAGATGCCAAGTTGCGCGAAGAGGAGGTGCGGGCCAAGCGGTATCTTGAGCCCAGCAGCTTTAACATACTCACCTACACGCTGGTCAAGGTGCTCATTGTGGACCACCTGAACTCCATCATTGCGGAGTGCCCGGCTCTGATCAGGGACTACGAAACTGAGCGCCTGAATCTCATGTTTCGGCTGATGGACCGCGTCCTGCACGGCGTCGGCGTGGAGGCGATGATGGGCGACCTGCAGCGACACATCCAGTCCGCGGGTCTGGCCGACATGCTCTCCGCCTCGGAGGTGATTACCCAGGACTCGGAGAAGTATGTGGAGCGGCTGCTGGAGCTGTTCAACAAGTTCAGCGACCTGGTTCGCAACGCCTTCAACGATGATCCCCGCTTCCTCACCGCCCGCGACATCGCCTTCAAGACGGTTGTCAACGACACCAGCGTGTTCAAGATGGAGCTGCCCACTAGCATCGCCAATCGCGGCGTTAAGTACACGGCGCCGGAAAGCAAGTGTCCAGAGCTGTTGGCCAACTATTGTGACATGCTGTTGCGTCGAACTCCGCTCAGTAAACGCCTCACCAGCGAGCAGATTGACGCACGCCTACGCGACGTTCTGCTCGTCCTCAAATACGTGAACAACAAGGACGTCTTTATGCGTTACCACAAGGTTCACTTGACGCGGCGGTGAGTTTAGTTACCCAAATTTAATTTCTAATCAAAACTTATTCTCTACGAATTCTGCACAACTTTCAGCCTGATACTCGGCACCAGTGCGGACAGCGAGAAGGAAGAGGACATTGTTGAGTGGCTGCGCGAGGTGGGCATGCCGGCGGACTACGTCAATCGTCTGGCCCGCATGTTCCAGGACATTAAGGTTAGCGAGGATTTGAATACGCAGTTCCGCAGCTCGATAAGTCGCCACGACGCTATCAACATTAAAATACTCAATGCCGGCGCCTGGGCCCGCTGCTCGGAGCGTGTGTCGGTGTCGCTGCCCATCGAACTGGAGGACTACATCCCCGATGTGGAGGAGTTCTACAAGAAGAAGCATTCCGGCCGCAAGCTGCAGTGGTATCATCACATGAGCAACGGCACCATCACCTTTGTGAACAACTTTGGTCGCTACGATCTGGACGTGACCACCTTCCAGATGGCCGTCCTGTTTGCCTGGAACCAACGGCAGCACGACAAGATCTCCTACGAGAATCTCCGTCTGGCCACCGAACTGCCGGGTAAGGTTTCTGTTTGAGACAGACTCCCTGAGCTTAGCTAACAAATATCTCCCGATTCCCCTCAAAGATCCCGAATTGAGGCGAACGCTGTGGTCGCTGGTGGCCTTTCCCAAAATCAAGAAGCAAATACTGCTCATGGAGCCGGCGGCCATTAACTCGCCCAAGGATTTTGCCGAGAACACAATGTTCTATATCAATCAGGAATTTGCAATCGTCAAGAATGGAAAATCACAGCGGCGGGGAAAGGTATGAAGGATTGCGCAGTTCGAAGAGAGCGCTCTTTAACCATAAACTGCTCTTCCCTCCATTTCTCTCAGCTCAACCTCATTGGGCGCCTGCAGTTAAGCACGGAACGGTCGCAGCAGGAGGACAATCAGTCCATTGTGCAGCTGCGCATCCTGCGCACCCAGGAGGCCATCATCAAGATCATGAAGGTGCGCAAGCGGATGAACAATGCTGCGCTGCAGGTAATTGCTTTGGAGTGCTTGTCATTCTGGCGGAAACTTAGTCTCTTTCTCTCTTTATGTTGCAGGGCGAACTTATTGATATACTGAAGAACATGTTCCTGCCGTCCAAGAAGATGATCAAAGAGCAGCTCGAGTGGCTTATAGAGCACAAGTACATGCGGCGTGACGACGACGACATCAACATGTTCATCTATGTGGCCTAGGATGCTAGGATGTGTCCCAGATGCTGCTCTAGTCTCAGTCCCTCGTTTAAGCAATCATTCCCTATCTCCATTTCCATTCCCCCCACACACGCCGTCGCTGCGGCGATTTTAATCTCAATGCCGAGACGTGCTCAAAGCACGCGCGCAACCTATATTTCTAACTGTGGAATTGGATCAATTGTATTATATAAATGGAATCGTGATTCGCTGCATTTATATCGGCAGGCACATTTCACTCCGACGCTTTCTGCATCTCCTCCACGTCTGTATTCATATCTGTATTCGCATTTTGTGAGATCTTTGTATTTTTATATTCGGCTCCATTGGCTTTCCATGCGTATGTGCAGCTCTAGGTATTATGTTTCGTGCTATTAAGTGCACCCCCAAAGCCACCCTGGAAACTTTGAGCCCATGCCCGCACCCTGCCCCCCTGAATATTTACCGATCGATAGCGTTAATCTAATCAACTTGCTGTTTTCTACGTGTGTAGTTCGTCTGCCTTGTTTGTTTCATTTGCCGCCTGGTCGTCTTCTGTTGATTCTTGGGTATTTTTGCAATGTTCTGCGTATGACGACGCGCTCAGCCACACAGGGACTTGAGCCTCCCGAGGTCCGGTCCTCTCCCAGCATGGAATGCATAAACACACACACCACGCAAACACTCACAATACACACACACACACGAGATCGCTAAACTACAACTAAAATATAGCAATACTTTAAATTTTAAGTTTATGAATAAACTTGGTTCTACTCAGATAATGAAAGCGAATTCACTGCGTTTCTTATTTTCCTTCAAATGTTGCTAAGAATGTGTATTTGTTTTATACATATTTTCTTTTCTCCGAAAATGTAAAGGTTAAGTATATGGGTAACTCTCTGATGTCGAACGCGACATTCAGTACGCATTCAAGCTAAGAAAAAACTTGTACCAAGACTTAATTTTAATTGTTAAAAATTTGCAACTTATAGCTCTTGGTTAGCGTTATAATTGGTGTTAAGGTCGATTTCGGACAATTGTTCGTTTTCAAGATAATTACAAAAATGTAAGATATTCGCACGCGAGACAGACAGAAGTTACTTTTTCGCAAAGCAGTTCAAGCACTGATTTCAACGAAACTTGATGAAAGATTTTAATGCATTTAATTTTAATGTATTACTACAACAATTCAACTTAATAATGTATTTGAGTTCACTTGAAAATATTAAGTAGTTTTTTTTAAATTGAATTTTAACCACTGTCGCACGCGACATTTTCTTCCATCGTACTTTTCATGATGTTTTTTACTATTTAAATAAAAGCATAAATCTGGTCTCTTTTGACTCTGCAATCTCCCAGTGATGATAGAAAGCAAAAGTCCTGGCATAGTTCCTCTGCTTTGGAAATTTCTATCAAAACACAACATGATCTCATTTATGGTGTTTTTCATCAAAATTATGAAAAAATTCGAGTTGCGCGAGTTTGCATTCGAATATTTCGAAATTTGTTTTAGAATATGATAAAGGCTTTCAAATTTGATCCATTGGAACATTTCCTTATTTTACTATGTTAAAAATATTAAGTTTCGACAATTTGTTGTGGTTTTTGCTGCGGTTCAGTTACCCAGACCGGCAAAACTCTGCGACGCCCAGCTCAACTTACCGAAATCGCGAAGAATGATCATCTAGCACATCAGTCGCATGGGAACGGTTTGTTGCAGTGTATCTTTTTTATACCCTTGCAGGGTATTATAATTCTAGTCATTTAGACATTTCCGACCCTGTAAAGCATATATATTGATCAGCATCAACAGCCGAGTCGATCTAGCTATGTCCGTCTGTCCGTTCGTCCGTCTATTATCTAAGAACACGCGAAAGCGAAAAGAACCGCAATCCTTCATTATACAAAATTTTAAATACTTACTGCAAGGGTATTTAAACTTCGGCTTGTCCAAATTAGCTTCCTTTCTTTTTAGGACCTCAAAGAGGTTTTCAAATAAAACACGACTACATATACAGCAAAATGCTTGTCTTGTTTATTCTACTTACAAAAATAAAGGGCGGAAGTTGGTCAGACACGTGCGCTAAGATGAAACAAACAAAAAAGCACAAATGTAAACTGATAAAAACCTATCAATTATGATACTCTATGAAACAATACCTCGGTTTCACAATAATGACGGCAAAGAACACAAAGTAAAACATTAAATTGTGACTTAATTTGTTAACTTATGTGGACAAAGACTGAGCGACATTTAATTGAAACTTTACAAGATCATTCCTTCAAATTGCAAGGACACACGGGATGCGGACGCCTTACATATATTATTTGTATAAATTATAAAAGGGGACCCTAGCCTATGCTATGACTTACGATCCTACACAGCTAAAATACTAATGAAGCGGGCGTGTATGCATATCTCGGATAAGGTTGAGTCGACATCTTGCAGCTGCCACCGGATAACCCAGATTTTAATGGGAAAACTTTACTTTCAAAAAAGCGACTTGTTTCCCCCAAAAAAGTCTCCATAATTGGTTTTCAGCTATTGAAATCAACCCGTCCTTCTAGTTTATCGGAAGAAGGGTGGACCACGACCGGAGGAAATGTAGATTTCCTCCAACATCTACCGTCGCTTGCGTCCCTTCTTATAGCCCTTGCCGTACCACCCGGCCTGGGTGCGTGCCAGCTTTCGGGGAAAACTCGTGCTCAGCTGTTGTCTGCGCTTGGCCGTCTCCGCGGCCGCTATGTGCGCCAAGGATATATTCTCGTCGTATTCATCGTCGTCATCGGAGGTGGGGCAGCACTCGCAGACCACGAACCGGCCGCTTCTGGCCCGCTTCTTGTGCTTGCGCTGATTGAGGTTCCAGCGGCGATAGAATTGACACTCCAGCTCGGCGTACCGATCGAAGCAGAAGTCACAGCTGGCGGCCGAGCGATTCATGGCAAAGTTGGGCACCACCTGCAAGTTCCAAATATTGAGATCCGCTGGCGGTGGTATCAGGATGCTGTGCAGGCCGGAGTACGCGTACTTCGCGTCGTACCAGCTGGGCAGCTGGCGGAGAAGCTCATCGTCGGTGTTCTGCTTCAGCAAATCCACTTGGGCCAGGATATTCTCTTCTTCCTGGTCTTCCTGATCTTCCTGCTCCTCTTCCTCCTCACCTTCATCGTCCTGTTCTGTGCTGGAGTCGCTCTGAGTTTGAATGTTGAGCGCCTGAAAGGCAGGTGGCAGCACAAGTTTCGGTTCAACGAAGGGCGTGCTCAGGGGTGCTCCAATAGGCACTAGCGGTGGCATTTCCATAGGTTCCAGTCTCAGCTCAAGCGGGAGCTCGGTTCTGCTGGCCACCACACTGGATTTCTGAATGGCAACTAGCTTGGGCAGCTCCATTTGACCATTGACCTGCGCCTCTACCGATTCCTCCTCTGCCTCCTCTTTGAGGGACAGTGGCTCCAGCTTGGGCAAGAGTTCCAGCAGATGCAGCTCTTGCTTCACAAAGGTCACCTGGTTGTCGATTACTTCTAGTTTAACCTCATCAGTCTCTATTTTAACGGACGTCTCTGTCGCCTCTAGCTGTAAAAGGGCGCCATTCTCCTCCTCTTTCTTCACGCCACCATTACTACTCAGTTGCTCCAGCTTGACTTCCTCGTCCTGGCCATTGGTTAACTTGTATTTTTGACGAAGCTCCAGATTGGTCTTCACCCGTCGTCCGTTCTTAATGGGCGTCCGGATGCGCGGCCCCTTGCCGATGGGCAGATCGCTGTAATTGTAGCTGCAACTCTCGCTGGATATTGTCGAATCCTGGGTCTCCTCGGTGGTGGTGGTAAAGGCCTCTTCTTCGTCGGCGTTCTTCAGCAGCGGCTGCGTAAGCGTGTGCAGCTCCTCGGGCATCAGGAGGGAAGCGTGTGCGAAGATCGGGTCCTTTTCCTTGGTGTAAACCGGCACTGGAATGTGGAGGAGGTGCATCAGTTGTGCCATTACCCGATCGCACTTGCCGTTGATCTTGATACTGGCTATCGCATCCTTGGGCGTCCACTGCAGGTTGACCACGCAGATCTTGGCCCGTTGGCGCGCCGGCCGATCCATCTGCCACAGCCAGGTATATTTCTTGAGTACTTTAAGGCTGGAGCCCAGGCAGAGAATCACATCCGCTCGCTCCGCACTCGCCGTGGCGCCCGCCCAGTTCAGCGGCCACTTGAGGTTGCCCCGCTCGCCGAAGTGCACGATGGTGTCGTACAGGGGCTCCGAGCAGCGATGGCACAACCGGTGGGTCTTGTGGCAGTAGCGGGCGGTCATCTCCGTGGTGTCGAACTGACGCCAGTAGACGGCGTTCGGGCGGCAGTTCTTGCACACCTCCACGTACATGTTGCCATGGATCTCGGAGAGCGAATGCCTTGGTAGTCCGGATCTCAGGTGCAGGCCATCGCAGTTCTGTGATACCACATGATGGAGGAGTCGACGGCGGTGGAGCTCGTACAGGGCCATGTGTGTGTATGTGGGATTCGCGCTGGATAGATCATGCTCCCCAATATCCTGGCCCTTCTGCAGCAGCGTCCAAATACCCTGACTGCCCCGATAGTCGGGAATCAGTGCCGCCGTGCTAATCCCGGCGCCAGTGTAGCAAACCAAGTGCTTGGCCTGCGATATGATGTTTGCCAGCTGCTCCACCTTGGCCTCGATCACGTGTGGCGCATCCTCGCGCTCCACCACTCTCTCCTTGTAGATCTCCACGCGCTCCTTGCGCTTCTTCGTGGCCTTCACCATATCCGGGTGTTTGTCGAGAAACTGTCGGTCATCCGCCGAGCGCAGCGAGTCGCACTTTTTCAAAATCATCGAGACCTGGAATGCAAGAGGAATTAGCATCTGCAGAGACTGCCTTCAAAGGAGGTTCCATAAATATATATTTTTTATTTCAATTTTGTATAAATGATTGTTTTCCATGAATAATGGTAATTTTAACTCCCTGAACTGGACAAATTGGAACACTTCCTGTCAGGATGCAAGCACACACACACACACGCATACCAGTAGTGCACACATACACACACATACTATGGCGGACTTTAATTACCCTTCGCATGGCATCCTTTCGACGTCGCTTCTCGTTGTCCTTCTTGGCCGGGTTCATCTTGGCCCGCGTTATATAAGACTGCGCCACATCCATCTCCTGCTTTTGCTCCAGCTCCATCTGCTGCTCCTGCTCCTTTTCGCGATCCAGCTCCATGGTCCTGCCTGTTCCGGCACAATTTGGCAATCTCAGGTGTATATGCGGGAAACAGAATTAAAGCGCACCGCGGCCAGGAACGTGAAAGATGCGGGCAATGGCCAAGTGTGATGCAGTGTCCGGCGCAGGATTACCGCTTACATTTTATTAGCGATGAATTTGCAAGTCGCCTAATTGTGCGACAAACTATTGTTTTGTAAATGTTTCTTTTTTTGTGAAAAACGTAAACAACTATCGCACGCTTAGCACGAGCTTTTTATCGATAGTTTGGCCTATCGCTAAACTTGTTGTATCGATAATTATTAGCTCTCAATGACTAATAGATTAATCGAAGGATTTAAATTGAAATTAGAATTTACATATACTCCTTCCTTTTTTGTCTTTTATAATTTATTATATACATTTATATTAACATTGATATATCCAGATAATAGATATCCCTTTTGACAGGTATTTGTATCAGTAAAGCTGTTAAAACTTGCTCATTGTTCGGGTTATCCAGTCCAGATAGGGATAAACGCGAGTGTATATTCCGGGGATTCCGGGAGTGCCGCAGGTCAGGCCCGCCGATGTGATTCCAATGACATGGTACATGCAAGGATACTCCAGATGGTATATCAGCAGAGGTCCGCCCGAATCGCCATTGCACGTATCCCGGGCCATCTCGGAACCCACACAGAGTTGGGTTTGCTCATCAAATCCTCTCGGGAACTCCTCCAGTTGCCGGGTCAAGAGTCTCGTGCATACCTACAGGATACCAAAAAATTGTTTTCGATTCCGGAGCACGAGAATTACTTACCTTTTCTCCGTAGCGATCCAGCTTTACTTTAAGCAGCTTGGCTGAGGGCTTCCCTGCCAGATCCGTGCTGCCCCATCCTACGGCAATAAATGTGTCTTTGGAACGATCATCCTGGAATGGCAGACAGGCGGGATGCTTGTAAATATCAAAGACCACCTGCTCATTCAGTTTGACCATTCCTATGTCGTGGTAAAACTCTGGATCCTCATAATTTGGATGGATAATGTACCCAGAAACATTATAATCCTGGGGAGCGGCGTCGTCCAAGTACGTATCAAAGTCTAATTCGCCCAATCGCACCACATTCACGTCACCTCTGAAAGAATTTCGTAAATTTAAGTTTTATTTTTCAATATTTATTGATTTAAAGTTATACTTCTCCGATTCCAGGCAGTGGGCAGCGGTAAGGACGAATTTCTCGCTGATTAAAACGCCACCGCAAAACCAGTCGATACCCAGATCCTGGCGACGTCCTAAGCGAGCCATGTGCGGGAATTCGCGGGCCTGAGCTGGATGACCGCCCACAATGAGAGGCGAATAACTGCGGCAATTGTCGATTTTACGAGTTAGAGTAGCGGCTCCGGGTAGGAATAATCCATAGTGAACTGTCTCATCAAACACGGTCTTCTTGTATCTTGTGCAAGCTGGAGAGGAATAATGTTAATGGAAAGAAAGTTAATATATGATATGGAAACATTTTACTGCGGAGAAAAAGTATTCAGCCCCAAAATGGAGATCTCATAACCATTTGTACACAAATATTTCCTCTCTAGGCTTATGTGCGACGCACTCACACTTGACTACATCCGGATGCTGGCCAAAAACACATGCCAGCGGAATGAGCAAGAGGGTAGTGAGCAGAGAAGGCCACATCTCGACAGTAGATCGGAGATCAACTGAGAGCTACACTCCCTGAGATATCCGCTGCGAACGGGTTTCACTCCCGTTCACTCGATCTGCTTGCTTCCGACTAATCTTAGCGGCGGTTGACCGTCTGAGGTTCAATCGGGTAAAAGCCAACAGAAATCCCCCGCTCGGCCAGCGGTTTCTTCGGAATCGTTTAGCCCGCTTTGAAAGCGAATATTAAACAGATACGCAAATAATAACACGATAATTAATTGAAGGGGCTGATTGGTTGAGCGAGTATGCCTGCTCGATAGTAACTATTGTTTTCGCATTTATTTATGAAGTTTTTGTGACCGTATAGTCGTATTTTCATGTACATACATATGTATATTTAGGGATACTCTTCAGAGAGTTTTACAATTTCGTGTCGTTAATCCTTGGCCATCTCCTGCTTGATCCAGTTGATGTAGAAGTGCACCCTCGTATACATGGCGGGCACATCGGGCGTGTCGCAGGCCTCTCCAACCGAGGTGATGCCCATTACATGGTACATACAAGGATAGTCCTTGTGGTAGGTCAGTACCGGTCCGCCAGAGTCACCGTTGCAGGTATCCTTGTGCCCCGGTGAACCAATGCAGATTTGCGTGCTGGCATTATACCCGTCTGGCAGCTCCTTGTTTTTCTCCGCGGTGATCGAGCAGCGGGTCCCGTAGTTAAGGAGCTTAACCTTCTGGAGCTTCTTGTTCTCCGCACCAACGCGAGGAACGAATTCCAGCTGCCCCCAGCCGATGGCAACGAAGAACGCGTCTGATTTTCCGTCGCTAAACGGAAGGCAAGCAGGATGCTTGTACTCGTTAAACGTGACAGTCCTGGTCAGCCGTATAATGGACACGTCATTGTAAAGAGCGGGATACTCGAAACCGGGATGTATTTGGTGGTCCTTTACGCTAAAGTCCTCAGGATCAGCGTCGTCGGTGTCAGTGTCAAACTCTAGTTCCCCGAGACGGACAATATTAACGGAGCCCCTGCAACAGATTAACATATGATGAATATATGATAATATACATTATCTATATACATACTCCTCGGCAAAGTGACAATGAGCGGCAGTAAGCACATGCCGGTTGCTGATAAGAGTCCCTCCACAAAACCAATTCGTCTTGCCATCTTCATCGCGGTGCCCCAGCCGGGCGGCGTGAGGAAACTCCTTGGGCGAGGCTGGACTACCGTCTACTATGAGAGGTGCGTAGCTGGTGCACTTGTCCTCGGTCTTGTAGATGGGCGGGGAGCCTTCCAACAGGAAGGTGAACTCCGATGTCTCCTCCCAAACTTCCTTTTTGTATGCGGTGCAGGCTGTTGAGAGTAAATCTTAGTAAAGATCACCCAGAAGATGAATACGCGCGCACTTCTTACTAGTTCCGGATCTTGGCAGGTCACCAGCTGAACAGATAGAACCAGCAATGTTGCTCCCAGCCAGAAAAACATTTCAGATTTCATCGTCCGGTTGCCTCTACGATGTGTTAGCTACTGACAGCGTTATCGCCAATGATCATAAAGCTCGTCTTACGAGAGGTTCGATTCGGTTTCGGACTTTAAAGTGCATCGCAGGAGAGCCATTTAATACTCGGAAAATCCGTGTCGATAAGAAATTTAATACTTATTATAGGGGCTTACACCATGAGTATTGCACATACATATTTTCAATGCTCACGACTTTACCGACCGACCCGAAGCTGTAAACAAAACAAAAAGCCAGTTTTCCGGGTTTAAAATATTTGCAGTACTTGAAGGTCTTCAAAAGGCTACCATTTCACCAATTTATCTATATATAGAAAAACGATTCGCTATATTTAGTACGGTTCAACATAAATAATAAATATTTATGTTTTATTCAAAGATCAACATAAGTAATGTAAATGGAGAACTGCTTTCTGTGAAATTAAAACCAGAAAATATTTTATGATATTTAAATTACCAAACCGGTCTGAGAAGTGTGAAATGTTCGTAAATGTAAATTTTTTTATTTCTCAATTTCTAAGAAAACAGAATTGGCTATTTAATTTATTCAAAAATAAATGCAAAAATTCATCGCCTCTACGAGGTCTTTGCCAACTCCCTTTTGATCCAGTCGAGGTAGTAGTGGACCCTCGTATAGGCGCTGGGTATATCGGGCGTGGAGCAGCTGACTCCCGCCGAGGTGATGCCCATTACATGGTACATGCAGGTGAAAACCTTGTGATAGGCCAATGCCGGACCGCCAGAGTCTCCGTTGCAGGTGTCCTTGTTGTCCTTCGATCCGATGCACAGCTGAATGGTTGTGTTAAAGCCATTGGGGAGTACTTCGTTAGTATCCGTGGTTTCCAAACACCGCTGTCCATAGCTCCGCAGCTGGACCTTCAACAGCTTCTTGGACTCCTTTTTGGCAAACGCCTTCTGGCCCCAACCGATTGCAATGAAAGTCTCGTGCTGCTCGCCGTCGTCGAAGGGCAGGCAGGCGGGATGCTTGTACAGGTTGAACTTCACCTCCCGATCAAGCCGCACCATGCCAATGTCGTGATAGAGGGCAGGATCGTTATACTCCTCATGTTGGATGAGCCGTGACACCCCGAAGTCCTCGGGCTCAGCGTCGTCCGTATCAGTGTCGAATTCAAGCTCACCCAAACGGACCACGTTTACCTCGCCGCTGTGGAAAATAAGGGTGTACATTATCATTATTTTAGCAGAAGGAGAAATTGGAAGATTCATGCCATATGTACGTACACATCGGAATAGAAACAATGAGCCGCTGTGAGCACCACGCGATTGCTGATCAAGGTGCCGCCACAGAACCATTTGATCTCATTATTGGCATTCCGGTGGCCCAGCCTCGCTGCATGGGGGAATTCCTTGGGTTCCGCAGGTGTGCCGTCCACTATCAGGGGCCGCGACCCGCTGCAGGAGTCAAGTGTATGGTATGTAATCGGGGCATTGGGGAAGAAGGGGCTGATGGCAATGCTCTGCTCAAAAACGGTCTTCTTAAAAAATGTGCAAGCTAAGGGGTGGTTAATATAATATAAAATATATAATTTTAATTTTGTAAATACTAAATGGAATATTTTTTCTAGAGTACACTCACATTTTTCAGCGGCTGGGTCCGGGTTCTGTCCAAAAACAAGGCTGCCGCTAAGCAGCAGCAAGATCGTTCCAAGCGAACGGGTTAACATGATCTTAATTAACTTTCGAACTGCAGTGGGAGGCGATCGGCCGGCGACTGATCGATTCGAAGCTGTTAATCAACTAGTTTTCAATTGCGCAGTTCAACTTGTCCGAGAATCCCTCTCTCCTGCATCAGCTGATCAGATTCCCATACACAGTAGATAATGTCGGTGTGGAGATTCACATAACACACCGATTAAACCCGATTATAACTAAAAGATTTTCCTGAAAATTCCCAGATGATAAGGTAACACATTTACACTGCACTTGGATTTACCTACATAATTAATTCTTAGATAATTCAAATACTTACAAAAGATACGTTATCCGATATACACTGTACCACAAATAAGCATACCGGTTTTCATGAACAAAGTTAACTAAAGTTCATTGGCTTAAAGTTTATGTATATTATTGATGGTGTTAATATTGTACAATGTTTAACGAGCTTAAATAAACAAATATAACTAATTGAAGTGTATGCCCGCTGAGTTAAAGGCCATCAGGAGCCGCATGAAGTCGTCAATGTCCATGCTTCTCGCACGATTGGTGGCCATATCCAGTTCCTCCAATATGCCAATGACTTTGGTTTGCATGTTGAAGTCATCTTCGACGGGCTGTGGGAAAATAAGCACATTAATTAAATCCACATTTAAATGCAAGTATTTAACTAGAATAAACAAACAACAAAGAGGCTTCAGAGAGAAGCCTTTACCTATCAATAGCTATTGCTGCAAAGGTTAAACCTTAAGAAAACTTCCAGAGACCCCAACTCACCTCGTTTCTCAGCGAACGATACAGCTTGTAGTTCTTCTCGAGCATCTCCAGCACGGAGGTGACCTTAAAGGTGGCCGCCAGCGTCTTGTTTTTGCGCAGAAAGGCGATTCGCGTGAGGCCATCCCACTCGGTGAAGTTGACTGCCGGCGGAGGGTTCTTTGGCTCCAGGCGCACCACACTCGATTCGACCTTTGGTGGCGGCTTGAAGTTGTTTTTGCCAACCTTCATGAGCATGTCGACGCGGGCCAGCAGCTGGGTGTTGATGCTCAGGCGGCAGAAGAGCTTGTCGCCCGGTTTGGCCACCAGTCGCTGGGCAAACTCACGCTGAAACATGAGGACGGCGCAGCGGAAGAGCGGGCGGTGGAGCAGCAACTTGAAGATTAGCGGCGAACTGATCTGGTACGGCACGTTGGCAATGCATAGGTCGAAGAAGGGCAGCTCTGCCTTGAGGAAGTCACCGATAAGCACCTGCAGCTTTGGTTGCAACGGCGTCGCCTGGACGCGCTTCTGCAGCTCGGCCGCCAGCCGAGTGTCGATTTCGCAGGCAATTACCTTCTTGGCACGTTCCAGCATCCGTACGGTCATATTACCGGTACCGGGACCGATTTCGAGTACCACATCGGTGGCGCGCAGAGCGGCCTTCTCGAGCATGGTGGTGATCACCAGGGGATTCTTCAGGATGTGCTGGCCAAAGTCCTTGTTGAATACGATTCCTGGTTTTGCAATGCATAGGATGTGCGTAATGTTTACTCTTGGTTTTTGGTTGATTTAAGGACTAAACTCACCCTGCTTCTGCACCTCAGTGTGGATGCGGGTTTTCTTTTCCGTTTTCACCTTTGGCATTTTGGCTGCACTCGATTATCTTCTTTGAATATGCTAAATTAAAACAATAACTTTTTGTTTTGAATGTCTGCTTCTTCTTTGTAATGGCAACATGTGCGCTGTGTAGAGGTGGAGAAACATCGATGTCAGCATCGATCTCATCGATGTTTTCGAAAATTCACAAACATCGATGTTTTTTAAGGAATCATCGATGTTTTTCCATTCTGCGAACTAAAGAAGAAAGTAGTATAAATTTGA